>BJCN01310260.1:0-18264 GCA_018326445.1 Flaveria brownii
CAATGTTTATAACTAAATTTAACTACGTTGTAATGGGATGAATTACATTATATTTTTCCGCTGCAATATATATTTATATATATATATGAGTAAATGATTGCTTTAAATCTATGTTTTGCTGTGAATGACCAACTGTGAGGTCCCCCCCCTTAAGAAAGGTGGGCCTTACAAAATTTGCATCTGACGTTTGGAAAGATTTAAAAGAAACATACGATAAAGTGGATGGGTCTGTTGTTTTCAATCTATACCAGAACATAAATGTTTTAAAACAAAATGGTAGTTCTGTATCAGAATATTATCATAAATTGAATACAATGTGGAAACGACTTGATTCTATGCTCCAACTTCCGTCCTGCACGTGTAAAGCTGCTAAAGAATTTAATGATTTCAATCACTTAATCAAGTTAATGCAGTTTCTCATGGGCCTTGATGATGTCTATCAGCCCGTTAGAACTAATCTGCTCATTAGGGACCCCCTTCTAACTGTTAAAGATGCTTTTTCTATTATATCTAGGGAAGAATCTCACATAAATGGTGGTTCTTCTATATCAAAACAAAATCAGAACGTAGCATTTTTTACTAAACCAAATCGGCCTTTTGATAATAAGAAAAGAGTTGGAAAGGAACCTAACCCTAATCTCAAATGCACCCACTGTAATCTGATTGGTCACACAATAGAAAGATGTTATGAGCTAGTTGGTTACCCACCTAACTATAAAAAGAAAAATGCAAATCAATCTAATAAAGGATCCAACTCAAATAATCCAACACATCTTGCTAACAAGTATGGCCTGTTTCTGTTGCCTCTTTGTCTTTCACTCCTGAACAGGTCTCAAAACTGATGAATATCCTTAGTGAAAAGCATACTTCTGATTCCCAAACTTCTGGGGTTGGAGGTAAAGATAACTCGTGTGATTTTTTCTCTAATATTGGCATTTTAAATTATTCATCTATTTCAAATGATAGTTTTGAAATTGGATGGATTGTAGATTCAGGGGCTAATCAACACATGACCAAAACTAATAAAAATCTTACAAATTGTGTTGACGTGTCAAATTTAAACATAACAGTTGATCACCCTAATGGCACATCAGCCAAAGTAATAAAGATTGGTGCTTTGAATTTGACAAACAATGTTATCTTAACAGATGTGTTTGTTGTTCCTGAATACAATGTGAATTTGTTGTCTGTTCATAAACTTGCTAGAGATAATAAGTTAGAAGTTTGTTTTGATGAAGATAGTTGTCATATTCAAGATTTGAAGTCAAAGAGAGTATTGGTGACTGGTAAACAAACCGGTGGTTTATACTTCTTTGCAAAACATGGTCAGTCTATGAATGTGTGTTATAATAATATCCAAAATGCTAGACCATGGCACTCTAGGCTTGGACATCCTTCTGGTAATGTTTTGAATGTTTTAAAAGATATTTTCAAAATTAACACTATAAAGGAGTTAGAGCCTTGTGACATATGTCACAAAGCAAAACAAACTAGAGTCCCATTTCCTTTGAGTAACCGCAAGTCAAAATTTATAGGTGAACTTGTCCATCTTGATATGTGGGGTCCGTACAAGATCAATAGTAAAGAAGGATACAAATATTTTCTTATAATCGTTGATGATTACTCACGAACAGTTTGGTGCTACCTACAAAAAAAAAAGATGAAACTTTTCAAAGCATAACAGCTTACTGTAATCTGGTTGAAAATCAGTTTAATAAAACAATTAAAGTTTTTAGAAGTGACAACGGTAGTGAATTCGTGAATAGTCAATTGTCAAGGCTTTTTGAATCTAAAGGAATCTTACATCAAACATCTTGTACGCATACCCCACAGCAAAATAGGATTGCCGAAAGGAAACATAGACATTTATTAAATGTTGCTCGTGCTTTGTTGTTTCAAGGGGGTGTTCCTCTTAGTTTCTGGTCTGAATGCATTCTAACTACCACTTATTTCATAAACAGGACCCCCTCATCTATACTATCAGAAAAGAGTCCCTATGAAATAATGTTTGGTTTTAAACCCTCTCTAGACCATTTAAGAAACTTTGGCTGCCTCTGTTTTAGTACATTTTTAAATAACACAAATAAATTCTCTAGTAGGGCTGACAAATGTGTTTTAATTGGGTATTCAAATTTAAAAAAGGGTTACAAGCTTTGGAATCTTGAAACAAAAGTTGTGTTTTCCTCAAGGGATGTAAAATTCTATGAAAATATATTTCCTTTTAAAGAAAAAACTCTAAATGATTCTATTTGTCAGTCCTCACTAGAGTTGAATAACTTGAATTTTTTTAATGAGGAGTCACGTGAGGTCCTTAAAGGTAAAGTCCCCTATGATGAGGAGAGGGATAAGTCTCAAGGTTCTGCCAATGAGGATCAACAACCTGATAACATAAGGAGCAGCACTTTTGGCGAGGCTGAAATTAATTTTCAGCAGCCAAGTGCTGATACATATGAGGGTCATGTGACAGCTGACACCTCATCAGAACCTAATGATGAGACTAACCATTCTGAGGGGCAAAATACCCAAAATCATGAACCAAGAAGGTCAACTAGAACAGGGTCTTTGCCTAAAAGGTTTTCTGATTATATAGTCGAGGGGAAGGTAAAATATGGCATAGAAAAAGTTGTTAATTATGCTCACTTATCTCCTGAAATTTTTTGCTTTGCTAGTAACCTAAATAAGACCATTGAACCCCAAAGTTATTACGAGGCATCCAAGGATAAGAACTGGATAAACGCTATGAATATTGAAATGGAAGCCTTGCATAGAAATAATACTTGGGTTGTTGTTGGTCTTCCACTGGGTAGAAAACCTATAGGGTGTAAATGGGTGTATAAAATCAAATAAAAGTCAACTGGTGAAATAGACAGGTATAAATCCAGGTTAGTAGCTAAAGGGTATAATCAAAAAGAGGGTATTGATTTTGATGAAACATTTTCTCCTGTGGTTAAAATGGTAACTGTTAGATGCATAATCAGTCTTGCTGTTCAAAATGGGTGGTCATTGTTTCAGTTAGACATCAATAATGCTTTTCTGTATGGTGATATAACTGAAGATGTGTACATGACTTTACCCGCGGGGTATTACTCGAAATCTGATACTAGAGTGTGTAAACTAGTTAAGTCTTTATATGATTTGAAACAAGCATCTAGGAAATGGAATGAAAAGCTCACTGGTGTTTTACTTGAAAATGGCTTTAAACAAAGTTTATGTGATCATTCCTTGTTTGTTAAGCAAAATGGATCCCTGTTTATTGCCTTGCTTGTATACGTGGATGATATCGGGATAACTGGAAATGACAATCATGAAATATCAAAGGTAAAAAAATTTTGAGTTCGAGTTTCATGATAAAAGATTTAGGTAAATTATAATATTTTTTGGGCATTGAGGTTGTATAATCAAAAAAGGGTATTAATCTTTCATAAAGAAAATATTGTTTAGACTTATTGTCTGAGTTTGGTTATCTTGGGTGTAAACCTGTTGGTACCCCAATTGAAC
Organism: Flaveria brownii; assembly: GCA_018326445.1. NCBI lineage: Eukaryota > Viridiplantae > Streptophyta > Magnoliopsida > Asterales > Asteraceae > Flaveria > Flaveria brownii. Next base: position 3,499 of record BJCN01310260.1, read on the forward strand.
AAACGTTTCTAATTTCTTCAAAATGTAAGTATGAGGAATCCGTTTTGTCAAACATATCCATGTATCAAAAATTGATTGGAAAATTGATTTATTTGTCATTAACCAAACCCGATATTTCCTATGATGTTTAGTTCCTGAGTCAGTTTATGCATGCTCCAACTAAAACGCATCTTGATATTGCTTTTAGATTGCTTAGATACCTAAAGCAGTCTCCTGGTAAAGGTCTATTTTTCTCTAAGAGTGATTCTTTCGAGTTAGTCTCTTTTGTTGATTCTGATTGGGGTAAATGTTTAGAGTCACGGAGGTCTGTTTCTGGTTATTGTTTGTTCTTAGGTAACTCTCTTGTTTCTTGGAAAAGCAAGAAACAAATCACTGTTTCCCGCTCTTCTGCTGGAGGCAGAATACATGGCAATGTGCTCTGTTGCTTGTGAAGTCATGTGGTTCATCAATTTGTTTAAGGAATTAAACATCACTCTTAAGCTACCTATCCCAATGTTTTGTGACAATAATGCTGCAATATCTATTGCAGCTAATCCTGTTTTTCATGAAAGAACTAAGCATTTTGAATTGGATCTTCATTTTCTTAGACAAAAAATTAGTGCTAGGATTTTTAAAACAGAGCAAATTAAATCTGATCATCAAGTTGCAGATATTTTTACAAAAGGGTTGCCTGTTGCTCAACACGAATTGCTATGTCATAAACTTGGTTTGATTGACATGTTTACAGTTTGAATTAAGAGGGGGTGTTAAATTTATTAGTTCAATTCTTCTGTATCATGTCATTATTTTTGTTTCGTTACTCGTTTTGTGTCAAGTGTCATTGCAGGTTATTCCAAGGGCTGAAGTTGTCAAATTACAATGTTGAGGATGCTGCTGGAATTATCTCAAGTCCAAGGGTGCTGAGTGAATGTTGCTGCGTATATATTCAGATCAGGTTAAACACAGGGTTAGAGTAAAAATTTGACAACCGGATAAGTCGGTTTGTCGACTTTAGTTTCTAAACTAGCTTCTTTACCCATTGACTTAAGAGCATTCATAGCATGTTTATTATTTTTATATTAGTGAGTACCCTATATTATAGAGAATGATTGCTAGTGAAGGAGAAAGACAATTTATGGAGGTTGTACCGTGATTCCCTATATTTGGGAGAATCACAACATAAAATCTATAATTTTTTAATATTTTTAAAGGTGATTATGAGTGTATAAGATATAAAAAGTAATGATACAAGTATGAAATATATTATTTAGTTAAGAAAAAAAAAGAAAAATATAAAAATTTAATGTAATTATAAGAATTAAGATATACTGTGAATTTTGAATCTTATAAGGCACCCATATTTAAACATTAACGGGCCACGCCCAATTAAAGACTTAAACTCCAGTCAAAGTCGTTAACAGGTTAACTGCCACACCCGTTAACTCTTAAACAACAGCGTCAACTCTCATATGCTAACGCGTAATAGAGCACTTTAGCAACACCCCACCCAAAACGCCGCCGTTTCCCCAAACCCACAAATACACATCTTCATCACAGCGCGTGTGCTGCACATAATAGCTCATCGATCCAATTGGTGTATCGGAACCCTCGAAGACGAAGACGAATTAAGGGCGAAAATTGGCTTCAAACATCATCTCATCCCACAGCAGTAGATCGTCATTCCTTCTGTAACAACACACTGTAAGCGTATGTGTTAAGATTAGCTATTTCGAACAGTATTCAGGTTGATTCATCCGGTGGTGATCGGAGTTGTGTAGCGATGGGGTGGAGGGGGTCATCCGGATCACGACAGTCCGGCGACAGTGCCTCCTCTGGTGCGCCGCTGGTTATTGATCGGAGCCTTTCGTCGAACACTATACGACTTGGTCGCGTTCAACCTCAGGCGCCAGGTCATCGCACCGTATTCTGCAACGATCGTGAAGCTAATTACCTCGCTAAATACAAGGTGTGTGTTTTTGTTTTGTTATTGTGTGATTGATTGGGTTAGTAGTCTAGTTTCGCTTAATCGTGTCGTGATATGTAGATTTGGGTGTAGTGACTAGTATTTGGTGGTTTAGTTGGGGACATGATGATTACTAACAAAGTTGATGCCTTTTTGTGGTCGTTGTATTGATTTGGAGTTCAGTGGACTAGGGTTATCGAAGAGTGATGACTTTTAGGTAGAGTTTGTGTAGATAAGTGGTAATGTTTTGAGTTGATGAGATCTGGTGGGATTTTATGTGATGTGTTTGAGTAATGTTGGATTGTTTGACAGGCATGCAATGGTAGCAATGCTTGAGTATCGATTGTTGTGTGAACTGCTTGTATATGAATGTGTAGATCTGGTGTGAGTTTAGGTGTTGTGTTTAGTTCCTTCTGATGAATCATTTTTTTATGTATGCAATTCATGTTAGTTTTCATTTTGGTGTTCGTGATGAAGGATTTTCCTCTTTTATAATAGTTTGGTGGCACTAGCTAGTGTGACCCTTTGAATTTGTTGATTTTTTATAATGAAGAGGCTAGAGCTTATGTAAGAAAGTATGCATGCTGTTTCTCAATGGTCAATACCAGTCATCAAACCCAGATCAACAATTTTGTACACTCTATTTTTGAACCTAGGAGGAGCTAGTGAACAAAGAAGGTAGATGGTAGGAAAAGAAGGAACTGAAGAGGTTATGCCTAGGGCCTAGTCTTGAGGCATGGTTTGTGCCTCATTGAAGTACGCGCATGAGTTATGCAAATCCAAGTTCACGAACACAAAACTATTAAAACAAAAGGGGGGTGGGGGAGGGCAGATTAGACTATTGAATTATTTGTAGAATCATTCATCAAATAATAAATATATTATTACGTCAAGGTGACTCCTACGGGAGGCAGCAGTGGGGAATTTTCCGCAATGGGCGAAAGCCATAATGGATCACTGTCATCTAATAAAATAATTTGTTGATGAACATTTTACTGTCATTGATTAACATTGATTATACCAAGTAATAGCTAATGTCATTTAATCATTCATATCATAAATTATTAATATAAAAGATATGAATTAACTATAAAGATATTAAGTAATATCAAAGGCATTAACTATTTAGAATCAACCAATCAAACAAAATGTTTAGTTAAAATCTAAAACATAACCACTAAGAACTATTAATATCAAAGATATCAAATAACTATAAAGATATTAAGTAATATCTAAGGCATTAGCTATTTAGAATCAATTAATCAAACAAAAGTTAAAATCTAAAACATAACTACTAAGAATAATTTGAAGTCCAACCCATTAACAAAACTAAAGAGAAGAGAAGTTCCAATCCCATAGTATTGACTTTTGATTTAAGTCTTTCTTCTTTTGTAGTATACTAGTTAACCGGTTAAGAATTCGCTACGTTTCCGTTTAAAAAATAGATAGAAAGTTGATTAGCATCTCTTTCGTTACGTATTCTACACCTCATTTGTTATGCTCTAAAGGCCAAGGCATGTGCCTTATAGAATCCGTTGGACCCTATCCAATGTGAGTCCTAGAGTTGTGTCTTAATAAGCCTCATCTCTAGGTACATCTTTAATGACATACACAACCGTAGTTATAGGGGAGAACATGTAATATGACACACACCTTGTTGCAACGTGAAAGTAAGCACCTCATTAAATAAGTATTTAACATAAAAGAGTGGTACACATACTTCACAAAGGAAGTCCTCTTGTGCCATGTGCAAACTCTTTTGTCTGAACAGTAACTACGCCCTTTTGTTCTTTCTAAAATGTATATGAATAGTTTTATATCCACTTCAAGCTTCCATTTATCAAATATATTTTTCTTTTGAAATGAACAGTCTTAACTTATTTGTCAAGTGTTATTTCTTATAAGATGAACGTGTCATTTGAACCATATATTTTTATCAAATAAATAATACTTTCGCAAAATCTATTCGTAACTTTACGTCTTTACCATACTTTGCTCTTAAAACTAGTGTGGCTTTTGTCCCTATCTTCAAGTGGATGCGTAATTCGCTTGTCTAGTCCACATTATTGCTTCTCTCTTGGTGCAATATATCAAATTATTTTATACTTTTTGGCTATTTTTTACCCCTATAGAGAACATATTGGTAGTTACTTGTAAATCAATCTACATATCAAAATGGTATGACATGTTCTTTCATTTTAGTTTTAAGTGCAAAATTTAATAATATATGGATTAAGAAAGAATAGTCTGCATGGGTTTAACCTTCATTTGATGTAAATAATTTTTCAGGGAAATGCCGTATCAACAACAAAGTACAACGTTATTACCTTTTTACCGAAGGGGCTCTATGAGCAGGTAAGTCTTTTTAAACTCTTGTTAAATGATATATGATTCATGAACAATTTCATTTTTTCTGTTTGTGAGTTTTGTTGTAAAGTTGTAATGCTAAAAGAGCCCCCCCCCCAAAAAAAAAAAAACACAAATTACTGACACATCATTGTTCATGCATATGGATGTTTTGTACCTACACAAATACTCTTTTGGGGATAATATCTTTTTACATGGTTCATGTGTTTATGAGAAACGAGAGGGTGGGGTGGGGGTATTCTACATTTTATCTTGAAGCAGTGTTGTAAAAACAGGCCTAGTCAGCCGATTAATCGCTAGTCGTACTGTGACCTTGGGATTTCATGTAATCGGTGGTTAAAATCGTAATCGGTCATAGTCGGTCAAAATCGTATCTGACCGGACCTGATTGGTTCTAATCAGACCAAATCAGTCCCTAATCGGTGGCCATATTCCGTCCATACTTTGACCAAATGTTGGAAGTTTTGGTCAAACCTTGAAAATTTTGGTCAAATGTGATGTAAATTTTGGTCAATTGTGTGTGTATATATATAATTCTAAACATTTATATAGAAATTACATATAAAAATGTGTGTGTATAATATAAAACTTTGAAAATTACTTATTAAAATTCCAATTTGATTAATTCCGATTAATCCTGATTAATCGCTAGTTGGTACCCCACCGCACGTTTATTGTTGTATAAGTTTTTTATCGACCTGTCATTAGTGCCCCTTTATTTCTATATAAGTTTTTTATTGACCAAATGCTTAACTAGGAGAGTCTATGTTGTTATATGTCTATATCTTTTACTCATGGCTTGCATACTTACTATCTTCTTTGAAGTTAAGAAATTGTCCAAATCTTGTGTCATTATTGACATTGTGTTTTGTTTACAATTGACAGTTTAGGCGGGTGGCTAACCTGTACTTTCTTACTATTTCTTGTTTATCATTTACACCTGTCAGGTATGGTTTCTGAATTATGACCCTGAATATAAGCATGTTTATTGCCTTGTTGATGTTAGCTACTCTGCTATGCTAGTCAGACCTATATGTTTTATAATGCGCACCTGGAGTAGCTCAAGCTCAATGTTTAGCGACTTTAGTCTGGATGTTAAGATAGTTTAATGTAAGTGTTTGACCCATTAGTTAAGAATCTGGGTCAAACATCTAAAATTCCATCCAATAACCATAAAGTAGGGGGATCTTGTGGTTAAAGTAACGCTATTATTATTCTGCAGTGATTGATTATGGAGAAGGAGATGAATTGTCAAAAAGTAAAATGTTGCATTTATTTTTAGGTACTCCACAAAAGAAATTGTTGCAATTATCTTTGGACATAGGTAGTAATTTTTATCTAATGGTCTGTTGAAGTGTTTAGAACACAGCAGTTTTTTTGTGAATTCGTGTATGATGATCTAAGTCGTGCTTATGATTTCCTGTGAAATGCTTCTTGTGATTTACCTTTTGTTCTGTTGTATTGCTCAGTTTATTCTGCATTCTAGACCTACTTTTTATTTTTGATATTTTGGTAAGTTTGAAGACTTCTTTCTAATTATGTTAACATTGACTATAAAAGTTTTGTTTTTGTGCAGTCCTGTTAGTCCAATTACAAACGTGATCCCACTAAGTCTTGTCCTTTTTGTCTCTCTTGTCAAGGAAGCATTTGAGGATTGGGTGAGCAAAATTTATTTCTAGACTGGTTATTCTTAAGTGTTTCTATAGATAGTGTTTAGGAGTTGGTCATATGATCCTGGAATTGCCACTGAATATTTCTAACAGTTGTTAGTGTGCATATATGTGTGTGTGTTTGATTTATTTTAGTGTGGTTACATTTTGTTACTTGAACTTTTATCACCCTCACCTACAATAAAACTATAACTTTACAGAAGCGTCTTCAAAACGATATGACGATAAATAACTCTTCTGTGGAGGTGCTGCAAGAGCAAAGGTGGGAATCCATTCCCTGGAAGAAGCTGCAGGTCGGGGACATTGTTAGAGTAAGTATGCTGCAACATCTTTTTCTCTATGATCATGTTCAATGACTGGAAAATTTTTTGGTTAGTTCGCACTTGAGAATCATTATCACTATAATTTCTTCATGCTCAAGAGAATTTGAAATTGAATTTTAAGTGGTGATCTTTTATAGCTGTTTGTTTGGCCATTACCGTGTTCCTAGTACTGCAAGGGATGTTTGATACAATTAAAATCATTATCTCAAAAAGTCGGTCTTCTTATGGCCAAAGGCCCAAAAAACTATATCTCTTCCATAGCTTGTTTAGGTTACAGTTCATAGTTTTCTTGTTAATACTGGTAATTAAAGAGACATAAAAACCTTGAAAGAAATCTTATGTGACATAAAAACCTTGAAAGAAATCTTATGTGACATAAAAACCTTGAAAGAAATCTTATGTCAAGCATAGGCTATTAAAATTTTGTTTTAATGCAAGTGGAAAAGTGAAACTCCATTGTAACCTGGTTATCATAAGATGAACTTTTCAAGATGTTTACATTGCCTTAGCTTCACAAAACGCAACCCACCTAATTTCAAAGTATGCCTATTTGTGGTTGGAATGTGATTTTAGCTTCTTAAATTCAGTTATGGTGTTAGCCACTCTCATATAGTTTGGCTCCCATCAAATTTTCTATCTCATTTTACATATATTACTGTGATCTGTTGTGAGAAGTTACCATTGCCTTTTTGGTGGGTCAATGTAGGACATCAAGGATACAAAAATCATGTCGTATACAAATATTCATGCTTCTCCTTTTTGATAGACAAGATAAATAAGTTTAATTCTCAGTCATAAATCATTCTGAACTGTCTTTTTGTAATTTCTAAATGTGGTTTGTATTTGTCTCATTTTTTAGAAAATCTCTTAGAGCAAAGCTAGGGATAATCTTGTAGAGCTTGTGCATGGTTAGGCTGTGTGTTGGGTGATTATGTATTTATGTCTTAGGAATAACGATCTTTTTGGCGCTTGTGAATATCAATCTATATACATGAACAAGTTGATAAATCTCTCTGGTAATGTTTTCAGTTCAAACTAATCTGATGCATACCTGAATGTTCATTTTGCTGCAGGTGAAGCAGGATGGATTCTTTCCAGCTGATTTGCTACTCCTTGCAAGTACAAACCCTGATGGCATTTGCTATACCGAGGTCTTCAGTGGTTTCATATTTAGTATATGAAATAGATGTCTAAATTTCTCTGTTTTTATTATATGAATTATGATAATTCGTAATATCCATATTGTTCATTTATCAGACTGCAAATCTGGATGGTGAAACAAATCTTAAAATCAGGAAAGCTTTGGAGAAGACATGGGATTATGTGTCTCCTGAGAAAGCCTCAGAATTTAAAGGTTTAAATTGTTTTATTTTTGACATTTAGTCAGTACGTGTATTCTGCTTTAATGTCTTAGGGAAGAAAGGCACTGATCAGTCTGTTAGAATTTTTCTCCTAATGATAGTAAGGGATTTCATTCAATTTTAGGGTTAAGGTTCATGCTTAGATGTCATAGAATGTGATTGGTTATTTGAAACACAATTTATGTTGACAATTAATTAAGTTTTAGATGGTTTGAGCAATTATTTTTGGTGGTTCAACCGTCTTTATATTTTATCCCATCTTTATTGCATGTGCATATCCATTTTTGATTGTTAAGTTGTTTACATGCTGCTTGGCGGTGAGTAGGCTTTTGGCTTATCATGACATTTTTGAGCATATTGCTACACATGTGGATGGCGCTATAAACAAGGATGAGACTTGTTTATATATTACCATGTAGCTTTGTGGCTTTAGGGTTTCATTATTTTATATGTTGATCTGTTTGCACAGGGGATTTTTCTTTCTTAATATCAATATTATTTGAACTCCAACTCTTTCATGGTACCAGAGTTAACATCTAAATGAAAAATGGTAGTTAGTTCCCAACTCCCCATAATCAGCTAGCACCCACGGCACAATTGCTCCAAGGTTCGCCTTCATGTTTAAATAGTGAACTATAACTAAAATAACTTTAGCCGATGACAAGTTTCATTTTGTTTTGATGCATGGAACTGTTGCGTATAACCTCATTTTCTTATTATGATGCTGATATACAATTGGTTGCAGGTGAAATACATTGTGAACAACCAAACAATTCACTCTATACCTTCACTGGAAATTTGATACTTCAAAAGCAAACTATACCTATTGGTCCGAATCAGATTCTGTTGAGAGTAAGATACGCTAGTTTTTTTTCTTGTCTATAGTACAGTGTTAGTTATTTTTGTTTGCCTCCAAAATTCATCTTGTTCTTCAAGTATCACATATTCTTATGCATTTTACTTAGTCGCATGTTTTGTACAATTAATCTGTAATTATATTATAAGTGGTTTAGTTGTCTAATATTGTTCTACATGCGTTTCAGGGATGCAGTCTACGTAACACGGAGTACATTGTTGGGGCTGTAATATTTACTGGACATGAGACTAAGGTTTTTAAATTTTTGGCTGGTTCAGTTTGCGTTATTACCCCTGTTCAAACATTTGATTATTGTATATTGGCAAATGGCATGGTTAATATCATACAATTGATAATTAACATATAGGAAATAGGAATCTTTTAGCATCTCTTCTGACACCTCACACAATTATTTTAATATGTTCTTTTTACTTTATTGTTTGTGGCCGTCCTAATGTTATTCAAAATACATCTATACTAATGTGACAAACTTAATCCTATTAAACCCATAAATTGACAGGTAATGATGAATGCCATGAATGTTCCTTCCAAAAGGAGTACACTAGAGAGAAAACTTGACAAAGTAATAGCTACACTTTTTGGTGTTCTTCTCTGCATGTGTTTGATTGGGGCCATAGGCAGGTAAGCGACTACGTAGCACATATTTTTTATTGCTATCACTTTGCATGCATTCATCATGCTTAATAATTTTTGTACATAATACTTTGCAGTGCTGTATTTGTAAATAACAAGTATCACTACCTGGAGCTTTGGATTAACGGGGACTCTCAACAGTTTAATCCAAATAACAGATTTGTGGTATTGTATCTGGTTTTGTTGTTCTCTTTCTGCCTTTACAGTTGTTGATTTTGGTATTTTGCTTACAGGTCTTTGTTCTAAGCATCTTTACCCTGATTACTTTGTATTCACCAATTATTCCAATTTCTCTTTATGTTTCAATTGAGGTAAGTTTATAAATTTTGTAAGCTGGTTTTGCAGCGTACGCGTGATTTTGAATGTTTTGTTTTAACTAATTTTTATTGTTTTCTAATTTTCAGATGATTAAATTCATCCAGTCAACTAAGTTCATAAACAATGACTTGCGCATGTACCATAGTGAAACCAATACCCCTGCATTAGCACGAACTTCAAATCTGAACGAGGAACTTGGACAGGTGATAAATTGCCTAGTCTTATCTTGTACTAATATGTCAGTGGTATTGTAGGACTCAGTGAACTGATATTTTGTGACAGGTGGAGTATATATTTTCTGATAAAACTGGAACTCTGACAAGAAACTTGATGGAGTTCTTTAAATGTTCTATTGGTGGAGAGATGTATGGAACTGGTGTTACCGAAATAGAAATTGGAGCAGCAAAGAGGAATGGTGTAAATATTAAGGAGGTATGATGATCTGGCATAACTAAAAAGGATGTATCTTGATCATCAGCCAATTATGAGTTATGTTATTGCAAATTTTATATGTGCAGCAAACATCATCTAATGCATCACGTGAGAAGGGGTTCAATTTTGATGATGCAAGGCTCATGCATGGTGCTTGGAGGAATGAACCTAACCCAGATATGTGCAAGGTATTTTACTTTTATAGCAAAGTGTAATATGGTAGTTGCTACTAATGTAAGATGGATTGCTCTTACTATATCTGTATATATTTATACATCAAAGTCGATGTTAATCGCTAAGCTGGCATGAGTCCTTATAGGTTTATATGTTGAAAATTGTTTCTTCTGTTTTTAGGAATTTTTCAGATGCCTTGCTATATGCCATACCGTTCTCCCTGAAGGTGAAGAATCCCCTGAAAAACTTAAATATCAAGCTGCATCCCCAGATGAGGCTGCTTTAGTTACTGCAGCAAAAAACTTTGGTTTCTTCTTCTACAGGTGTATACTTGTGGTCATACTACTAGTCTACTATTTTATTTTATATCACTGTATTGATGTATAGACATCAATTTCCACAGGCGTACACCTACTATGATCTATGTTCGTGAATCACATGTTGAGAAAATGGGAAAAGTTCAAGATGTCACATATGAAATCTTGAATATCCTTGAGTTTAACAGGTACACTCATGTACTCTGTTTTGGTAAAAGAAACACTTTATAGTTAATGCTTGTACCAATTTTTTTCATTGTTTTCTTATAGTACAAGAAAACGCCAGTCTGTTGTATGTCGTTATGGAGATGGCAGGCTTGTATTATACTGCAAGGTATTTTCTTCAGCAACTAACTTTTTTATGACTGGAACTTTATTATTAAGTTTTAAACTGACTCTAATACAGAATTTGTCTGTTTTAGGGTGCCGATACTGTAATTTATGAGAGACTAGCCAGTGGAAATGACGAGCTAAAGAAAATTAGCAGGGAGCAGTTGGAACAATATGGAGAAGCTGGATTGCGAACTCTTTGTCTGGCTTATAGGGATTTAAGCTCAGAAATATACGAAAGTTGGAATGAGAAATTTATTCAGGCAAAATCTTCTTTACGAGACCGTGAAAGAAAGTTGGATGAGGTAACCGGTGTTATTTGATCATATTTTTTTAGATATCCACGAAAATTTCATGATGCATACCAAATATATAGCATGAAAGAATGCTGTTGTAATATCTTTTGCTTTTCCGTTTTTCTTTTTTCACTTTAAATAACTTGAAACAGGTGGCAGAACTGATAGAGAAGGATCTTACATTGATTGGATGCACTGCTATAGAAGATAAGCTTCAAGAAGGGGTACCATCCTGTATAGAGACTCTTTCTAGAGCTGGAATTAAGATTTGGGTGCTTACAGGAGACAAATTGGAAACTGCTATAAATATAGCTTATGGTGTGGTTTTCTTTTCTTTTAACTGATTATTATATCATCATGCTTTGTCATAAATAAATTGTTCACTTATGTTTCTAATTGTCCCAGCTTGCAAGTTAATTAACAATGACATGAAACAGTTTGTTATCAGTTCAGAAACTGATGCGATCAGGGAGGTTGAAAGCAGAGTAAGCAATATATTTATAATTAACATTCTTTTCGTCTTTAAACTGGATTCTTTATTATTCAGCGAATTTTATCTCTCAAGTCAAACTAACTTTTCACGCAGGGTGACCAAGTGGAAATTGCTCAGTTTATAAGAGAAACAGTTAAAAATGAGCTTCAGAAGTGCCATGAAGAAGCACAACGTATCGTTCACGGCTCAACAGGACAGAAAATGTCCCTTCTCATAGATGGGAAGTGTTTAATGTATGCTTTAGACCCAGTATTGCGGTCTACATTGCTTAGTTTGAGTTTAAGTTGCAGTTCAGTAGTTTGTTGCCGTGTTTCTCCTTTACAGAAGGCACAGGTAATATTATATTTTGAGGTTTTTCAGCATCAAAAAGTCACTATATGCGTGACTTGTTAGTAACATGAATTATGTTCATGTGCATAGTGTAATCATTGAATTGGTTTTTTTTTGTTGGTGATTACAGGTTACAAGGTTGGTGAGAAAAGGTGCAAATAAGATTACATTAAGTATTGGCGATGGTGCAAACGATGTTGGGATGATTCAAGCAGCTCATGTTGGTGTTGGGATAAGTGGTTTGGAAGGGATGCAGGCTGTAATGGCCAGTGATTTTGCAATTGCTCAATTTCGTTTTCTTACAGATTTACTCCTTGTGCATGGAAGATGGTCTTATCTCAGATTATGCAAGGTTCACCTAATATTCTTCTCTCTTGAAATTTAATATCTAGTCTCCTTTTCCCTGAACAAATCATTCTTTCTTCTGCAGGTTGTTTCGTACTTCTTTTACAAGAATCTTACCTTTACACTGACTCAGTTTTGGTACACATTCCAAACTGGCTACTCAGGTCAAAGGTTCTACGATGATTGGTTCCAATCTCTGTATAATGTTATTTTCACCGCCCTGCCTGTTATCATTGTTGGACTGCTTGACAAGGTATTTTTCTTATTTCATACAGTCTATACCATTTGATAATCGTGCACTCGACTCCAAAGGAGCTGATGATGCTAATAAATAATGGCAGGACGTGAGTGCATCGCTTTCCAAGAAGTACCCACAGTTATATAAAGAAGGAATAGAGAATTCCTTCTTTAACTGGAAAGTTGTGGGCACATTAGCTTGCTTTTCAGTTTATCAATCAGTTATCGTATATAACTTTGCGGTTGCTTCTAGCACGACTGGTTTAACCTCTGCTGGAAAGATATTGGGGCTGTGGGATATAAGCACAGCTGCATTCACATGTCTTGTCATAACTGTCAATTTGCGTCTTCTTATGATGTGCAACACAGTTACAAGATGGCACAGTATAAGTGTTGTAGGCAGCATTTTAGCATGGTTCATATTCATCTTTATATACTCCCTTGTTTTTGTAAATAAGGTACGCTCCTCTTTTCAAGGTTCTTTACTTTTTTAATGATTGTTATTTCTGAGTGACGATTGCTTGTGTAGTGATGAAATAGAAGCAGAAAGTCAAATCTCTGTTACTAACTTGTTAGTTATATGAGTTTAAGTACATTGCAGTGCTTTGACTTTTGCCAGTTAGTAGTTTAGGGTAAATGTTTATTAAATATCTGTTCAATGTGAGTAATAGATAATTTTATATTTTTGTAAAATAGCTGATGTTTTTTATGTTTAACTTCAGGGGACCTACTTCACCATCTATGTGCTAATGAGCACTGCCTACTTGTATTTGCTAGCAATTCTTGTTCCCATTGTTGCACTTCTGGGTGACTTTTTGTATCAAGGGTGAGCTTTTCTGTCAAAATGAAGTTCTCATTGCAATTCCTACTTCGGTCCTTAAAAATGAACGATATGCTGTGTGTGTGTGTGATTGCAGGGCTCAGAGATGGTTCTACCCGTATGATTACCAAATTGTTCAGGAAATCCACAGACACGAGCCAGAGCCTATTGGCGCAGGATTACTGGAGGTTGGGAGTCAGCTGACACCAGAAGAGGAAAGGAGGTATGCCTTTGCCCTACTCCCACGGGAAAGGTCAAAGCACACGGGTTTCGCCTTTGACTCTCCCGGGTACGAGTCATTTTTCGCCACACAGCAGGGAGTGACTGCTCCGCAGAAACCTTGGGATGTCATTCGACGAGCCAGCATGAAACCAAAGGCGAAATCAACTCGTTCCAGTCAGCAGTAGAAATTGTACACAAAAACAAATACAAAATTAGATTATTATTATTGTTATCCACTTTTTTGAGCAGTTTGGAAGTTGAAAAAACATTTTTGTAAGTTTTATAAAAAACTTAAAAAAAGATGTATAATTTGATGTAGTAGAACCTTAGTGATATAAATAGTCCTTATTCTTTCATTCATCCTCTTTTCTAACTTTTTTTTTTAATTTGTAATTTTTTCCCTTACATTTGATGTATGTTATAATTTTGAACTATATTATAGCAGTGTGTGTATTTATTAATTTATGTACCAATATGAGAGATAAGTGGTAGTGGTCAAATCAGCATCATATGCTCGATCATTTGCTGTTGTTTTTAAGTAGGACCGGTATTAGAATATTATTTTTAAGTTTTTTTTTTGGAAGGCAGAATATTATTTTTAAGTGTACATAGCAATGTGACATAACACTAGCTTGTTTTCATCGGCACATGAATTCTTTTGTTTTGAGCGAGTATATATGACAAAGGATTATAAGATTCATAATTTATATAAAGATATGAAAGAACCAATTCTCTTGTTAAATTGAGCAATTAAGTTAGTGGGAAAATATTCTCTAAATATATTCCATTAACTATTTAACTTCAACTTTTCATGAGAATTAATTAATAATATTATTATTATAGGAAATAACATCATCCATAAATCAATAATTAATAAAGACCCTACAATGTCTAGTTAGCATGTTAAGGGTGAACCTGTTTTTAGAGCAATGCACTAGTATGAAGCTGACCTATGAGCTATCGGACTAATATTTAGACCAATTAAATATTAGGATTTTTGGCTATATGAAAATGTTCCCATCCCACATTGGTGCAAGGATGAAAGCTTAGGAGGACTCCAAGCTTATAAAAGAAGTCCAAGGCTTTGGTTTCAAAGTGCCCCAACCAAAAATACACTTGAAGTGTTTGGTTCTTTCTTTCTTTTCTAGTTCTCTTGTATTAGAGTGTAGAAAGTTTTTAAACACTTTGGAGAGTGTGGGTGTAATTGGGCGGGGGGAGGCTTGAGAGATTAGTCTATGTGATTGTAACAATTTGTCGCATAGTGGATTTTTCTCTCTGG
>BJCN01310261.1:1167-12779 GCA_018326445.1 Flaveria brownii
GGACAACCACATTACTAGCCTAATGCCATTAGATGTTGACCAGGGTCCCTGGTCATTAGGCATAACTCCTATATCCTAGACCTATTAACCCAATATGATGATGATCTCATATTTCCTCTGGCTATGATGTTGTTCTACCACACTACTCTCCAGATCAACTGGTCTGCAAGAAACCTCTGATTTCTAGCCTATATTAGTTAAGCCAAACTGAGGTGAGTCCCATAGGTGTGGAGGGGACTCATGTAGGCTCATCTACCATAACTAAGAGTGTCTTATTGACCTCTAAGGATAGTGGTAACATAGCTGAGACTGAGTCTACAACAACCTTGCCAATTGATATCACTAAAAGAGACATTAGTCTTCAAGGCAAACCCGGGTGCCAAAAAACCACATCTAGTTTTGAGTATGAACATACAAGGTATGTTATCTCATCTCCCTGTGATTCTTCAGATGATGGAAGTCTGCAACTAACCATTAAGTACCTACTTTCTAAAGTCTCAAATCTTGAATTCATGGTTAGGACTTTGGAAAACAGATCTGCCACTCAGCAACCTGAGATTAAAAATCTTAAGGCCAAACTAGCTAAAACACAGGTTGAGAAGACTGTTAGGCATGTACCTGTTCAAGTATCTTTAAGTTCTTCCTTTAGCTTATCTACTTCTCAAGATGATGCTATCAAAAAAGGGGCAAATGTATAGAGTAAAAGTCATAAGTATCTTACCCTGGCCATCTCAACTCCAACTTCAACTTATATCACACCATAATACTCTACAACCATCTTCCCTCAGCCACCTCATGTGACAGTTCAAGTAGACCCTAGGATGCTTATTCATCTTCAGAAATTCTTAACCAGGTTTCTAATAAGCTCCTCACTTGAATAACCTTTACCTGATTTTGCAGTGGCACACTTTTGAGCTGAAGAGCTTCAAAGGTTGAGTGCACCACCTACCACTGAGAAAGAAGTTGGTCAACCTACAGTCCCTATTGAACCTGAGATTAACTTTGAAGGGGATATAAGGACTCATGACCCAGCAACTAAATTAGTTGGGACATGTAGTGATATTCTAATCTCTTTTGAAGCTGAAGTTCAAGTTGCGGAAGGGATTATTGAATTATCATCTTTTTCTGATGATCTGCTTATCACAGAGGCTATCCTTGATCTAGCTTCTAAGGTTAGCAGTGAGGACTTTCTCAAAATCCCTCTCTCTTCAACACCAAAAGCTCAACTCCACTCTCCCCAACCTGAATCATCCAAGCTAGAATCTCTAAAAGCTAAATCTTCCTTAAATCCCAAAGGGAAAAGGAAGATGAATACTGAAGAGATTCTACAAGAAAAAGGTTGCCAAAGCTAAAAGGAAAAGGTAGACTCAATACTTGGAAGTTGCTGGCTGCAAACAGCAAGGTAGCAGCAACAACTCAAGAGTCTATCAATAACAAAAGAAGAGTGGAGGTGATAGATAGGCTCATTAATCTAGGAGTAGATAATGAAAAAAATACTCTTACTCCCACATAATGAGCTTATGAAACTGGAGAAGGCAACCCTGCTGCAAAAAGAGAAGGAGGAGGTAGCAAGGTTGGCCAAGGAGGAAGAGAAGAGGAGAAAGAAAGAAGAAGATGAACAAAGGAAGAGGTTGCAGAGGATAGCCTTGCTATGCTTAAGGGGCTATTCTCAGTGGAGCTGACTCCTCATGAAAATTAGACTATCTTGTTTCTTTTTAACAAAGAACAAGATCAGATCAACAAGGAGAGGAAGAAAGTTGCCCGAGAGAAGGTGAAGGAGAAAAAGAAGAAGGAAGATGAGGCCAAACTTGCGGCTGTTAAGAATATGGGAGAGAAAGTCTGGATGAAGGCTTATCTCAGGGCCCACAGCTTCATAGGCAGGCAAGTAGGTCCAATGATTGAAAAGACCCTACAACAACATGTCAGTGATATCAAAGCTGACATTCGCTTAGGAAGAAGGAAAGAGGTATACCAAACTCAAGGTGTACAGAAGATGGTACCCAAACATACACCCAAACCATAATCAAAAAACCTGAGCCCGACCTCTTCACTTCCCTATCAAAACTAAACCCACTACTGACCCTTACACTCTTGAACCTACACCATTCGCCTTAACCTCACCCTCATCCACTGCCTCTTACCAACCACCACTACTACTTATCCTAAAACCTAAGAGACAACCCACAACCCAAGACCTAACAATTTCCCAAGCCATCCTTTAAACCATTTAAGCCTCTAACCTTAAAAGAGATTAAGGAAGTCAAAGGAAAGCTCATTAACTTCACAACCCTGAGCGACATCTCTTGTGAGGAAGACTCCGTAACACTGAGATATATTGATGGCTCTTCCTGTTCCCTCATAAGAGATGCATTCCTTGATTTACTAAGGGGAACACTGGAACAAGCTCTTCACCTCTTGGCTACATACTCTGAGTCCCTTAATGAAGAAGAGAAGAGGCTGAGAAGAAGACTGGTGACTTTACTAGACACTAGGAGAGGGGACAAACTACCAAACAAGCTTGTTATTCCTAGGAAGAAAATAGTCAAGTGGAGGTTTGATGACTCTTCTCATAACTTTGTTATGGAAAGAGAGAATGGTGAAGTCAAAAACTTAACACGCCATCTCTGCTACACTCAAGCAGATTTGACATTGTTGAGTTACGATAGAAGCTATTCTCCAATCCCTCAAACTCCCAAATAGCCGCTCATATCATAAATCACTTAGGCGACCTTCGTCTTGCTGACCTAACAAAGAAGGCAAGAACTGAAGAGGGATGAAGTTGAGTAAGGAAGAAGAGGAAGGTGCCACTACTGAAGGAAGCTCATTTCTTCAAATGATTCATGGGACTACTTTAGATTCCATAGTTAGATGGGAATATGACTATAATATCCATAAACTAATTCTCTTCAGAGGGTCACAACAAAGGATAGATGTCGTTCAAAGCAATAGATTAGACATCCTCTCTACCAATGATTTGTATAAACTTCTCAGCACCGCTTCAGGAATGAATAAAGAAACTGATAAATACCTCCTTTCCTTGGTGTTGAATGTTTTAAGAAGTAGAAGAGAGTGAAGTTTTGTTAGCATCATCCTAGGGGGAATTTGTTAGATCAAATGAGGCTGGTGCAACCAAAACTACGCTTAGAAGATTTTGAGTACAACTGAAGAAAGGCTTACAAAGCAAAAGCAACTCTTCTGAAAACAAACCAAAGATCTTCCAAATACTAAAGTATAAAGAGATTCTAAAGAAAACTAAGTCCATCGAGACTAAGTAGTTTTCCTTCTGAAGTGTTCAACTTAGAAGATCCAAGACAAAGTCTTTTGAAGAATAAAGTCCTGAAGACTTGCAGAAGACTCGGAAGAAGTTGATTCTTTTGAAGTATAATTGGCCTCGGGAGAACTTATTCTTCAGAAGCTAATTTACCTTCAGAAGAATCAACTATGGACCAGTGGACATAAGTATGGTCTGACTGACACATGCTGTCAAGTCTGATATATTGCATGGTGCTTTCCCACGCCCATGTAGTTGACCATACTTTATTTCACTGTTCACCTTTAACAGTTAGTACAGTTATAAACTTTAGTAGGTAACAAAAGGTAATTCATGGACATGTCATGACTACATAATCTAGGAAATTATTTTATTTTAGATACCTTACTTCTAGCAATGTTGTATTTGTTTAGATGTAAGTTTCAGCTGATTTTCTAAGTATAACCGGCTGTAGATAGTAGTATATATAGTTTCTCTATGTAACTCATTATGCATGCTTTTAAAAGAGTCTTGTAAACATTGAGTTCAGAAGTAACATATACAAGAATCTTGAAAAACCATTTGTTGTGTTCATGAACTTAGCAACTTAGTTAGAGATTCTGCATCATCAAATAAGTGAGAATTAGTGAGTTTGTGAGAAAATATTATGTTAAGAGACCAACACCGATCCTGTAAATTTCTTAAAGGGGAAATTGAAGGGAAAGCAACATGAATCTTCTTAGGCATCTAAGAAATCTAACAAACACTATACCAACAGATTAAGAAATATGCATATGGAAGCAGATTAGCAAGAGAGTAACGAACGCTAAATTTTACTTAGGAAAAGAAGCAATCGGACCATGCACGGGATTGTAAAAAGATTTACATAGGTAAATTAAGAAAGGGGGTCAAAAATATATATGTGTGTGATATGGTGCTATTGATCTAGGATTTTACTATTAAAATGGTTGTGGAGTAATAGAAAGGTTAGAATGGGAGGCAAACTTTCCGCTATGAGGTTCAGGAAGATAAAATTTCAACCCAAGCCATTATAGAGAGGATGGTAACATTTGTAGGACCGGTTAGAAGAGGGTATTGAAACTGTTTCCCAATGAGGAGAGACTTAGAACACTTAATAGATCAAATAGGGAACCGAGTTTATGGTGATGATACTAAGAAGAACACTTAACAGATCAAATAGGGAACCGAGTTTATGGTGATGATACTAAGAACACAAGTAAATGAGATAGAACAAGAACAAGAACAAGATAATATTGGTTTTCAAGAATGATGTATATTGCTATTAAGTTCTTTTAAAAGTGTTACAAAGCATAAAGATAAAGACATGTACTTTAGATGCTTTATACTAGATCCTATAGCCGACTATACTTTGAAAGCCAGCTAGAAATATTAATCTAGATGCTCACATCCTAATATATTACAAAAAGGATAAAAGTACAAAAGTAGAAAGTTACAAACAAGAGACCTTAATCTATAGTTTGATAAAAGTATGGACTTTTCACCAACTCATCTAAGTTGGTGAGTCTTTAGAGATGGCAGTGAAAAGTGGTTCATCTTTTGTCAAAAGGTGATTAGAGAAAGCATGTCTTCTCTGTCTTCTGAAGAAATTGTCTTTGGCTTCAGAAGACTTTGTGTTTTAAGCTTAGAAAGACTTCATCTTTGACTTCAAAAGATATGGTCTTTTGGCTTCGGAAGATTTATACTTAGCATAATTCACTGAGTTGTATAAAATCTTTTGAAGTAACTTCCTTGTAAATCATGCATGCATGTTGAGAGCTCTTTAGTTGCATCAGTCTCTTAAGTGTAATCCTTATAAACTCCCTCTAGGCTGATGCTACAAAAACTAAAAAGATCCTTGAGTTTTGGTCTTTATCTGTTGATAGTGCTCATCAGGATCAAAACAATTCCCTTTTTCATAATTTGGTTAGGATCCCTCAAACTCTCATAGTATCTCCTTATAGAGGAAGGTCAAGAATATTTTTATAGAAGTAGATGTCTTGACTTTCTTGATCTCTAGTGACATACCATATGTCTGGATTAGTAGCAAATATCAAGGACAGGATGGGCATCTCAGCTGCAAGTGGCTCTATGTTAGTTGGACTTGATGAGCAGCCTCTTCTTGAGCAACCTCAGGATGTTCTGACCCATCCTAAGGTGCAGAGGTGGATGCCTTGAACTTATTCTTCTTCTTCTTATTACTTTTTATAGCCATCCTTTTCCTTCTTTTGTGCTTTAACTAAGAAGCTGGCCTGTAGCACAAGATTGTTCTTGTATGTTTTCCTCAGTTTGGTCCTTTTCCATCATAGGTTTGAAGGAGAAGGGTCAGGACCCTATTGTGGATTAGAAGATGAAGTTGGCTATAGTCCAACATTAGGTCTAGGTTGTGTTGTCTTTTATGGTTCAATCGGGACCTCAACATCAGGTGCAGCCTAACTTGGTGGAGAATGCAGGTCAACAAGCTCACCCCTTTTGATCTTTTGCTTAATCATTATAACATGCTCAACCATGGTGGATAGAAATACTGGACCAATTCTCCTTCCAGAGAATCCATACAGCTTTAAGAAGCTCACCATCTTCTCTCTATTAGTAGGATTCTTCAGATTTGCTTTGATGGTGGCTCTTGACTTTGTAGTTTCTTCCCTAATCTTCCTCTTAGCAACTTTTTGCTTTTTCAACACTTGTTTCTCATGTTCCTTGAGGTATTCAAATTCAAAGTACTCATAGGACAAAGAAGAAGTTCTACTGCCTGATAGAGTCTTGTGGCACTCAGGTTGGTAATCATTATCTGTCTGTCTTGTTCCCTGTCTACCTGATGTTGTTGCTCAATTGCCAAATCCTCTTTCTCACGACTTTCTGAAACTTGGGAGAGAGTAGGAGCTTCTTTGTAGAGTCTTCTTTGACAACTTAGTGTCAGCTAGTTCATTCAACTTTTCTAAGGGAAGACAGATGAGTTCATCTATATTGTAGTTTCTAGTCCCCAAATAGTTCAATCTGGCTGCCCTTAACTCATAATGTTGAGTGTTTGGCCTTAGGGCAGCCCTGATTGCAGCTTGCATGAAGCCTGAGGTCTCTCTTGAACTCTCTCCCCTTAGCTTCTTCTTCCTCTCTATTTCCTCCTACTCAATACCCTCAGGAGTCAACTTCCTTTTCCCTTTGTGACTCACAGGCTTTGGTGAGTCAGGGTAGAAAGAGATTTGGCCTTCATTGCTTGGTTCAGCACTTGAGATCTGGCCAGAGAGAGGTTCTGAGACATCTTCACTAGCTGGCGCCTAACTGAGGGAAATAGGTGTTAAAGCAGTTACTGTCTCAAGGTTCACAAGTTCTATTACTGGGCTTTTAGCCAAGGTTTCCCCTTCGAATCTAATCTTAGGGTCCACCTCAACATCCAATTGACTAATAATATTGCCTGCTAGCCTCTGTCTATGTAGGAAAGTTCTAAGTCTGAACTCTTCAACCACCCTATCTTGAATCCTCTGAGATAGTCTATCAGCTTGCCTGTTTTGACTTGGGTTGGCCAGTGGCATGCGAACTAGAGGAAGACTCTTATAATATTTCAGGGTCTGAAAAGTAAAGTCTTCTTGCTACCCATAAAGTCTAAGGAGTATCAGGGCTTTCCTATCAGCATCATACCTCCATCCTATTATCTTATTCTCAGCAAAGTAGGATGGAGTAGACATAGCACTTGGAATACCCTACTCAAACAAACTTTGAATAAGTCGGTCCACATCAATATGGACTTGAGGAGGTTGCTGAGTATGGACAAGTGTAAGTGAGGGTGGTGAATCCTTTATGTCCATACTCTGAGAGAAACTCCAAGGTTCTATGATTGCAGGTAGGACTTTCTCCCCTTTTTTGGTAGTAACACCCTCTTGCATAGGGAGCTTAGGGTTAAGTCCACCACATTTATAGGTTCTTGTGGCCCTAGTTGAGTTCTCCAGAGGGGTCTTTCAGCTAGCTTGCCCTTGAGATCTATGATCTTAAGTTACTGATCAATGACCTTTATAGGTTCTTGTGGCCCTAGTTGAGTTCTAATCGAATGACCTTTAGACATAGCACTTGGAATACCCTACATAAACTAAATAGGTGCATGTTTGGGTCAAATTATGCAACCTTTAGTTGCAGACTCCCCTCATCTTCATCAGAAGAATGATGGGGGGATGAGAAAATAAGACCAACGTTTCTTCCTCATCACTAGCATTGAGTTCTTAGCTGCTAAATTTCCCCTTCACCATGACAGCTTCAGTTCAAGTGTTAATAGGTTGGATTGCCATAGTTGAGGTCTTAAAAACATAATCACTTACAGAAGTGAGAGGCTCTTCCATATGGATCTCCTGAACAGGTTCAAGGAGGTCCACCTTAATTAGGGGTGGATGATGTAGGCTACATATGGGTGATTCAGGAGCACTCATCTCTCCTTGAGCAGGGATGGAGAAGAGAGACTGATGGTACTCACTGAATCCAATATCCTCTTCATCATATAATTCAAGCTTTAGTATTGATTGATTGAGGTCTAGAGGCTGGGGATGGTAGTTTTCCCCTAAAGGTTGTTCGCTAGAGTTTTGAGACTCTAAGTGAAGGCTTAAGAATGGTGTTGTGAGCTCATCAGGATGAGCATGAGAAACCTTAACACTGATTAAAGAAGTGATATGAGTGGTTTGCTCCTAAGGAGAAGTAGGAGCTCTAGTGTCCACTTCTTCCTATGTGGGTGAGCATATGGGGGCCTGCATAAGTTGAGTAGTTTATGTAGGGGATTGTTTGGATCTTCTTGAGTAGGTGAGGGTTATTTGAGGCTGTGTGGGTGATGCAGATGTAGAAGGTGTGGGTTCAGCATTGGCTTGTGTTGCCAAGTTGTCACCTTGAGCAATGAGCTCTAACATTTTTGGGAACATGGCTGTTTCTACCCTTGAGAAGCCCAAAATAGGCTTTCTCATTGTCTTAAAAATACTAGGCTTCATCTGTCCTATTTTAAGAATGTTACATGTTCCCCTTAACCATGAGTCCAGTTCACAGTTAAGAATGTGTTTAACATATCTAGGGAACATGTAATATTCTAAAGAGTCCAAGTTTTCAAGTAGATTTGTATATACATATTTAGAGTACCTAAACTTGACCCCTTGAACCATTCCATTAACTATGTAGATAAGGTCCTTATGAATTTGATCCTAGCCTCCATGCTTGTTAGATAGGGAGTGGATGACTATATGGAGGAGGTATTTCCATTGGGAAGAGACCTTTCCTTTCTTAAAGATTCTTACAAAGTAATCACCTTCATAGCCCATCTGCTTGAATGAGTTATTTCACAATAGAATTTAGGAAGGACAACTCTGTTTCTTCATCATTTAGCCTCAAATATGTATTGATGGTGGCTGGCGTGATGAAAATTGTCCTCCTCTGCACTATCACAGATAGTTCATTCTCACCATCCATAATGACCTCTTGACAGGTCCCCCAGAACTCTAAAAACTGATCTTCATATGGTGAGGGAGGTAAGGTAGTTAGACAGAGCCAAGAAACGACAGACATATGAGAAACCAGGATCTTTCTCAGATGCTAACAGAGCAACCTGACTGTGTTACCTGCGTAGCTGCATGGAGAAATCAGTTTGGTTTTGTGGATCAGGGTTGGCCATTTTTTAGTAGCTTTATGATGAAGAAAGGTAAGAATAAAAGCGGTTTGTGGGTGAATTTAGGTTATGTATTTTTGTAGATGAAGAAGAAGGTGAAAGAGGGGGAACTGTTAAAGGTGTATCTATATGATTTGGATTTGAGACAAAGTTAATACAGAAGGATAAATTTTGAAATCCGTATGTTGGTCCCACCTTTGAAAAAGTGCCAAACAAATCAACTACGTTGTCATTTGAGGAAACAGATTCCAAATGTATAAGCTTTCGTTAAAATTAATCACGGATAAAATGCATTCGGATGTCGATGTGTTTTGTTTTTGAATGTTGAATCGAATTCTTCACAATGTTCAAAACTATAGTATTATCATACAAAATTATAGTGTCATAAATGTTAAGGCCATAATCATGAAGTTGTTGTTGTATCCAAACAATCTGAGAACAACAACTTAACGCTACCACATATTTAGCCTCTATAGTTGATATCGATACCGTCGTCTACTTCTTGCACTGCCATGAAATCAACCTATTGCCAAGAAATTTACATCCACCAGTGGTTGATTTCCTGTTCAAGTTACATCCTGCATAATCACTATCAGTGTAAGAAAATAAATTGAAATCGGAATTTTTAGGATACCAAAGGCCGAGTATTGAGATATTTAAAAATCCGTTTGACAGCTTTCATGTGAGATTCATTGGGATTACTCTGATAACGGGCACACTGACAAACAGGAAACATGATGTCCGGTGTGCTTGCAGTAAGATATATTAGAGATCCGATCATTGATCGATACATGTGTTGCCCAACATCTTCACCTGTGAGATCTGAAGTCAAAGTAAGACGAGAAGACATAGGAATTAGAGCTATCTTGAAGTCTTGAAACTTGTATTTATCTAGGATACTATGGTCATACTTTTCTTGATATATCAGTATACCCTTATCATCTTGTTTAACTTGGATGCCCAAGAAAAACAACATTTCTCCAAGAGAACTCATCTCAAATTTCTTCTTCATCACTCCTTCAAATTTCTTGCACAAATCATCATTGGTAGATTCAAAGTTGATATCATTGACATAAGCTTGGACTAGTATAATATCATCACCGGTTTTCCTTAAGAATAGAGTTTGATCAATAGCACTTCTTGTATAACCATTTGCAAGCAAATGTTCAGTGAAAGTAACATACCAAGCACGAGATGCTTGATGTAAGCCATAAAGTGCTTTGTCTAACCTATAAGCATATTTAGGATGCTTTGGATCTTCAAAACCTAGTGGTTGACAGTCGTATGTTTCTTCTTTCATTTCGCCATACAAAAATGCAGTTTTGACATCCATATGATAAACTGTGAAGTTCTTGTATGAAGCATAAGCTAGAAAAATTCATATAGCTTCTAGTCTTGCAACAGGAGCATATACTTCTTCATAGTCAAGTCCTTTAATCTGATAGAATCCATGAATAACAAGTCTGGCCTTGTTGCGGACAATCACATCTTTTTCATCCATTTTGTTATTGAACATCCATTTTTTTTCAATTGGAAACTTACCCTTTGGTAGTTCACACAGATGCCATATATTCAGCTTCTTAAATTGCATCAACTCATCCTCTATAACCTCTACCCAACTGTTTTCTTTCAATATCATTTCAACATTCTTTGGCACTATTTGAGAAATAAAACATGAGTACAAACATGTATTTATTGCACTAGATCGGCTTCAATTTTGAACTCCCTGTGATAATGGACCAATGATTACTTAAGTTGGATGGTCTTTATGAATTCTCAGCTGAGGAATAGCATCTTCAGAAATAACTTCGTCCAGATTAGACATATGACCCACTGGTTCTTCAACAATGTTCCCTCCTTCCGGTTGATAAAAAATATCTTCCTCTTAATGATTATCATTATCAATAGATAAATCATCAAAGGAAACTTGAATGGTATCAATTGGATCAACTTAAGTAGAAGAAGAACTCTGATTAGAAACTTGTGGAGCTTGCTTAACAATTGGCTCAGAATGAATCATATCAGATTTAGAAGCCTGTGGAGCAGCTGAACTAGTTGAAGAAGAAGGTATATATGAAGATATTCCTTTTTTTGAGAATGAATAGATCCAATTTCATCAACAAAGATATCCTGAAATGAGGATGTCAAAGGTAGAGTGCTATGGAAACAACAGATGATCGATTAAATGTTGGATTCTTTATGCCCAAGACACATAGAATATTGATGTGGTTAGTACGTCATGATCCAAGTCGGGTCATACCCAATAACAAGCTTAGCAAACACCAATTATTATTTAATTAATGATATGATCATACAATTAAATAATTACACCAATTTAGAAAATGGGTTTTCTAAATAGATTGCATATGAGATTGAACAACCTATATGGATATCTTGTTCATGAATATTATTTGGAATGTTGTTTAAACTGGTTAAATAACATCAAATAATAGGAGTGTGTGTATAAGTTAAAAAATTAAAAGGGTAATTAGATAACTTATTAAAAACTTGTGTTTAAAAGAAGAAAATGATTTTGGGGGGAAACAAAAGGGGTTTCGGCCGCCCCTTTAGGGCAGCCCCTTTTGGTTTTCTTTTGCATCTCTTGCTCTTCTTCTTTGATAGAACACACACACTCCATTTTTCAGATCTCTCTCTCTCAATTTCTCATATGCAAAGAGTCACAAAACATAAATCTTTCTTTTGGAAGAAGGATGTTAT
>BJCN01310263.1:2577-17222 GCA_018326445.1 Flaveria brownii
ACGTCTTACCGGTCTGCTGGTTGGACCGGTTCAACCGGTCGGATCGTATATAAAAACTGGATAACATTATAATTATTTTTTATAAATATATTTAAAAATTATAAAAAAATAAAAAAATAAATAAATAACCGGTTCAACCAGTCCTGTTCCCGGTTCAACCGGTCCGGTCCCCGATCCGACCGCCGGTTCGACCGGTTCAACCGGTCTGACCACTGGT
The DNA here is from genome assembly GCA_018326445.1 of Flaveria brownii. NCBI lineage: Eukaryota > Viridiplantae > Streptophyta > Magnoliopsida > Asterales > Asteraceae > Flaveria > Flaveria brownii. The sequence goes on from BJCN01310263.1 coordinate 2,795, forward strand.
TCAACGTTAAACCGGTTTTAAGCACAGAACCGGAGCGGATTGAAGTCCGGTTCCCGGTCCAACCGGTGGGACCGGCCGGTCCGGTCCGGCTTTCAAAACCATGTTGAAACGTTTAACGTTATGGATAGTCTCCACCTAAGCTACCGAAACAGAATTTTAATCTTTTGGTAGGAAAATCAATAACACTATTGTTACATGAAAACGGATTTTATAGTTCGTGCACCATTCTTTACATTAAATGAAGCACATAGCGGATTGTGTATTGCAAATAAATCATCATTCGATTACAAACATTTTTTTCACACGCCATAGACTTTACTACATACGTATTCATTACATACATACTTATCAGTCTACAAAACACAATAATAAATTCTAAACATGCATGTCCACTATCTAAGTAACTGGAGTCTGGAGGTTGTTAAATACATAACGCGAAGGTGTATTTTAGAAAAGCTTTTAAAAAGAACATATATTTACGCGATTGCTAGTTTTGTAGATGTTTTGCAATTTCTTATTTTATGAAAGTAATAATATTTTTCTTTGAAATGAAGTGTTAAGCAATGTTTTGGAGACCGGATCGGACCGGCCGGTCCGACTGGTTCGACCGGGGATCGGTCCGGTGGCCGGTCCGGTCTGATACGGATCGTTTCTGGACGGTCGAACCGGCCGGTTCGTCCCGAACCGCTGGTCGGACCAGGAAACCGGACCGGTTCGGACCGGTTCGGACCGGTTTTTGTATTTTTTTTAATTTTTTATTATTTAATGGGTAAAAACGAGATGTTAAACCATAAATTAGTACGTTGGGTATGGAAATATAGTTAAATTTTATATATAACTATAAAATATATATAAATTACTTATATTTAATTACATGTATAAATATAGGTAAATTCGATCCAACCGGTCCGACCGATCCGACCACCCAACCAGTAAAACGTCCGGTTCAACATCCGATCCGTTTCGATGTCCGATTCGGTTCTGAAAACATTGATGTTAAGTGGAATGAACAAAGGGAGTACCAAATTGGTCAACACAGAACACGCGTTGACTCTTTTCCCCCACGTGTCCTCACAACAACACAAGAACAACGTTACCGACTTAACTCCAGCTGGGGGTATATCCGTCATTTCACAGCACATTCTATGAGCCTATAAATACCCCTCAACACCACTTCAAACCTCCAAAAATTCTCTCGTTTTCAACCCATATTTTACAAAACCCACCCTGTACTTCATCAAAATGACAAAAGTATACCCCAAAGCTGTCATCCCCCCTATTGTTTCTACCGACGAACAGCGTTTGTTCACGGAATCTTCCACCGCCGGCCGGAATATTCCTCCCGTCGTCCTCACCGTCTGGAAGAAATCATTGCTGTTCAATTGCGACGGATTTACGGTGTTCGATAACAAGGGTAATCTCGTCTTTCGAGTCGATAATTACACCGTGGGTAACAAGGCGGAGGTTGTTCTCATGGATGCCGCTGGTCGCTCTCTCCTCACCATCCGTCGAAAGGTATGTGTTTATAACATACACATTTGATTAGGTTGACGGTTTTTTAGGTGTCAACTAGACTTACACCACTTGAAAACAGCAGTTAGAAAACATGTAAAAATGTCATTTACAAATTAAATTAAAAAGCTATTTTAGCATGTGATGAAATGACAGTTTAGAGTTTATGTTAAATCATGACCAATGGCGAGTCAGGATTTTTTGGTGTCACTTTTTTTCAACTCTTAGATTTATACCTACCCTATCCGTAAATAGTAGTTTAAAAACATGTAAAATTGTTTGTTCGCAAACTAAATGACTATTTTAGCGTATAATGAAATGGTTGTTAGCTGGTTATGTTAAATTATAACCAGCGGTGAGTCAGGATTTATTTTCATTGTTGGTTTTTTTTAAAAGTCTAGATTTATATCAGAACTTTTTCTTTCACCGGCGTATAACTTTTTTGACGCCTAGATTTATATCAACACGATGTTAGAAATGTTGTTCGAGTTTGGTTATATCATTAAAATTTCAAAAAAAAACGGATGACATTACTAAAATCATAATTTAAAGAGAAACTTACTTATGCTGCGTCGAAAGATCGATTTAATTTAGCTTTCTATATTTTAAGTGGTGTTATTCGTTAACAAAATTGAATTGTGCCAATTGACAGAAAAGTTTTGGGGTTGGTCAAAAATATCGTTTTATATGTTTAACATAAAACCGCAAAAAAGATTGTTGTCAGTTAACCCTGACATTTTCTTACAACTGATCATGATTCCCTAAGGGGGTGTTTGGGATCGTTTTTAAAATCTCCTTTTGACTTGTTGGAGGGGTAAAAAGACAAAAATGCCCCTTTAAAAGATACAAAAAGTTAAAATTTTTAACTTTTAATGACTTTTGAAATGGTATTTTTGTCTTTTTATCACTCCAAAAAGTCAAAAGGAGATTTTAAAAGCAATCTCAAACACCCACTAAAATCTTAAACAGCAGTTTAAGTTTGTTGTCAAACGATCGTTAATTTTATTAGAGAGTGTGTACGTGTATAGCATTACTCTGTTTTTATTAGTTTCAACTATCAAACTTTCCATTTGATCGAGTATTAACTAAACGTACAAATCGTTGATGCAACAGAGGCCGAGCCTAACCGACAGTTGGCTGGTGTACGACGGCGAAACGAGGGTGAATCCTCGATTCTCGGTGACGAAACACGTGAACTTTCTCAACGGGAAGTCGCTAGCTCACGTTACTACAACACGGTCACCAAACAACAAAAAGAGTGTCGCTTACGAGATAGAAGGCTCATACGTACAAAGATGTTGTGTCGTGTACAACGACAAGCGTCAACGCGTGGCGGAGATCAAGCGTAAGGAGGCCGTGGGAGGTGTTGCATTCGGCGGAGACGTTTTCCGGCTGGTTGTACAGCCGGAAATCGACTCCGCCGTCGCAATGGCTCTCGTCGTCCTCCTGGATCAGATGTTTGGTGGTTCTTCCAGAAGGTTCTATACGTAAATTCGATTGATGAAAGGATATTGTTGATTTGGGAACAGATTTGGTGCATTGATTGCATTTGGATGATTGGATCGTTATTTATTGTTGCACATGAAGATGAGTGATTATGAGGGTGAACAAATGAACATTGATTCGTGCTTATGTAAATGGAAATTGGGGTTGAATCAGTTGTTAGTGAGGGTATATTACTAGATTGTGACATTGTGTAAGTTTATAATCATATACATATACCATGTTTTTGTGATGATTTGATTTATAATTATGATCGTTTTCAATGTGATTTGAATGATTGAATCTTTTTCATGAGGTTGAGTGGGAATGACTTTCAATTTTTATTTCTTTGGTTGTTAGATCGATCGGTCTAGCTTTAAAAACTGAAAATGAGACTGTAGTTTAACATCATCTTGTTTTGCTCTATTTTAAGACTAGACCGACACCGAATTAGTATTTTCGATTGTTAGTTACTTAGATCGGTCGGTCTAGTTCTGAAAATCAGGATGAAATAAGGAACAACGGTTTTGTTAGAGTCGGTTTTATGTAGTTTAATTAAAACAAATTTTGTTAAGATATATTGGTTATCGAACCTATAAAAGATCTGACTTTTTGATATCCCCAGGTAAGGGACATGCAATCATTATATAGATACAAAAGTTACACATAAGTACAAAAGAATAAACAAACTACAAACAAAGAACAAATGGAATTTAAACATTAACATCCCCCGCAAGCGAAAAGGTGGTGGTCCAAGACGAAGTTTGCTACGGAAGAACTCAAACTGAGACCGAGAGAGACTCTTAGTAAAAATATCCGCCACCTGAAGCTTGGTCGGAATGAACTTGGTGTGAAGTTTGCCAGAGATCACAAGTTCTCGTACGAAGTGATAATCCAAGTCAATGTGTTTATCGCGTTTGTGTGCAATCGGATTTTGAGACAAGAAAATAGCGCTCTGATTATCGCACAAAATGATTGGCCGAGCACTTGGTAGGGCATGAAGCTCACGTAAAAGATGTGTAATCCAAAGTATCTCAGCTGCAGTAGAAGCCAAGGCCCGATATTCCGATTCACAACTTGAGCGTGATACCGTCGGTTGCTTCTTAGCACTCCAGGATACAAGATTCCCACCTAAGAATATGGAATAGCCGGACGTAGACCGACGAGTCTCCAGACAACGGGCCCAGTTAGCATCAGAGTAACCCACAATGGAGGTGTGTATTGGCTTAGTAAATGATAATCCATAAGCTAATGTTCATTTGATATACCTTAAGATCCTTTTAACGTGCTGCATGTGAACAATGATAGGAGTTTGGAGAAATTGAGCGACTTGGTTTACGGCATAAGAGATGTCTGGTCGTGTAATGGTTAGGTACTGAAGGGCACCAACTAGGGAAAGATAATGTGTAGGATCATTGTAATGCTCACCAAGAGTAGAAAACGTCTCATGAGCAGCAAGAGGGGTGTGGACGGGCTTGGCATCCAATAGATCCGCTCGTTGGAGAATGTCGCGAGCATATTTCGATTGACTAAGAAATAAGCCATCAGAGGTGCGAGAGAGCTCAAGACCAAGGAAATAGTTAAGATCACCGAGGTCCTTGATAGCAAATTCTCGATTTAGTTTAGAAATAAATGAGGTGATGAAATCAGGCATGTTACCAGTCAAAATGATATCGTCAACGTAGACGAGCATGTACATCATACAAGTGTCTTTTTTAAAAATAAATAGAGAAGGATCGGCCCTACTGCACGTGAAGCCATTTTGGAGAAGAAACGAGCTAAGTCTCTGGAACCAAGCTCGTGGAGCCTGTTTAAGCCCATATAACGCTTTGTTAGACGACACACATGATTAGGAAACCGAGAGTCAATGAATCCAGGGGGTTGTTCCATGAATACAAGCTCATTTAGATTACCGTGAAGAAATGCGTTATTAACATCGAGTTGATGAAGTGTCCAATTATTGAGGACCGCTAAGGATAAGACAACACGAACGGTAGCAGCCTTGACAACAGGACTAAACGTGTGAGAAAAATCAATACTCGGTATCTGACTGAATACTTGTGCCACGAGTCTAGCTTTGTAGCGTTCAATGGTACCATCGGCCCGAAACTTTGTGCGATAAAGCCATTTGGCACCAATAACATTATGATTCGTTGGACGGGGAACTAAAGTCCATGTGTGGTTTTTGTGAAGGGCATCAAGTTCTTTTTGCATGGCAGTGATCCAATGTGGGCTTTTGATGGCAGATTTGAGGCCTTTTGGGTCGCGAGCTGCAAACAAAGCAGCAAATAAAGCAGTATGTGAGATATGAGCAAGATCGGCTTGATGTTTTGGTTTAAAGATCCCATTTTTTGACCTGGTTGTCATTGGATGTGTTGAGGTTATGGATGGTGTTGGGGCAGTCACGGAGGCAACAGGTTCGATAGGAGGTGTGATAGGATTAGGGGAGGGAGGAGAGTCAGATGGGTTGGACGAAGATGGGCTAGTAGGCGGGTTGGGTGGAGGGGTGGATAAGGAAGGTGGGCTGTTTGGAGGAGAGATGAATATAGTGGGTTGAGGAAAAACAGTAGAGTGACCAGGTGGAACTGCAATAGGATCGGGTGGGCAACCCATGCAAGTTGGGAATTGAACTGTGGAGGGAATAGGTTGGGCATCGGGTAATGGGCTTGCTGGGGTACGTGTGGGGTGGGGAAGGTCATCCAGAAAGGAGTTAGTATTAAGGAAACTAGGATTAGAATGTGATGAATGGTCACTGAAGGGAAAGGAGCCTTCATCAAATTTGGCATGGTGAGTGATGTAGATTCGGGAAGTAGTCGGGTCGAGACAACGGTAACCTTTGTATTGGGAGGAATATCGCAAGAAGATACACGGAAGACTCCTCGGGGCAAGTTTGTGGGGAGCATAGTTTCGTAGGTATGGATACACCCGACATGCAAAGGCTTTAAAGTTCGCATAAGTAGGTTTGTATTTGAATAATATTTCAAATGGTGATTTTCCTTGTAGGACCGTCGAGGGCAGACGGTTAATAATATAAACGGCCGAAGAAAAGGCCTCTACCCAATATGATACAGGAACATGACCATTAAACATCATAGCTAATCCGGTTTCAACTACGTGCCGGTGCTTCCGTTCAACACGCCCATTTTGTTGCGGAGTATATGGACATGAAAGCCGGTGAAAAGTACCATTGTCCTCAAATAATTGTTTGACACGAGTACTCAGGAACTCCGTTCCACCGTCACTCTAAAAGATCTTAATAGTACATGAAAGTTGAGTTTGCACAAACTTCATAAATATGGATAAAATACTTGGAAACTCGAACTTTGTTTTCATAGGGTAAAACCAACTAAACCGAGAAAAATCATCCACAAATAGTACATAAAACCGATAACCATCAATGGATGTAACCGGGGAAGGGCCCCACAAATCACAATGAACAAGTTCTAATGGGTGTGCCGCACGTTTGGCATTAAGCTCAAAAGATAAACGATGTCCTTTTTCCATTTCACAAGATGAACAAACAGTTGGTTTTGGTAAAAGAGATGTAACAGATAAACAACCAGTTTTATTAAGAAGTAAAATAGTGTCAAAAGATACATGGCCAAGACGAACGTGCCACAACTCAAATGAAGCTTTTGAAAAGGACGCAACAAAAAGGGCCTGATGGTCAGAGGTCAACACGTACAAGCCATTTTCACACTTTCCTTGAGTTAGAGTTTCCCTTGTCGTCCTGTCCTAGATATAAAAATACGGTTTGGAAAATAAGACGTCCACGTGGTTATCGTGAGTCAATTTACTAACAGAAAGTAAGTTTTTCTGTAGATTAGGGATAACCAATACATCATTTAACATGATGTTAGGCATAAGTTTAGTATGTCCAATATGAGAAACTTGAAGTCTATGACCATTACCAAACGTAACATGTGCCTTACCATTAAAAGGAGTGGATGTAACCGTATCCGGAGATGGGGTCATGTGATCCGTAGCCCCTGAATCAACAAACCAATCTGGACTGGAAGTGGTCACTTGACACTGCGCATGAAATGCTCTAGCAAGATCCGTCTCTGTTGGAGCAGTGGGTTTATTGGCAAATTGAGGTAAATTGGGACATTGATTGGCATAGTGTCCATTGGTGCGACATAGTTGACAATGAGGTGGTCTCCGGCCACGGCCACGACCACTAACAGGACGACCACGAGAGGACCTGCTAAACTCACGAGCAGAACTAGCCGGGGGGCGACGAGACTGTTCAGCAGAGAAGGCAACAGGAGAAGATGAAGTACTATGTAAGGAGCGTAGAAATAGTTCATGACTCTCGGCCTGAGCCAGCAAGTCACGGAACAATGGAGCGGGTCTGGATGTACGAATAGCAGTGGAGAAGCCTTCAAAGGACGGTCCCAAACCACAAAGGAACCAATGTAATTTGCCAGCATCATCAACTGGATGCCCGATTGCAACTAATTGGTCGCATAAAGTCTTAAACTTCCTGCCAAAATCAGCCACAGAAGATGAACCCTTGGTGGATAGACGTAACTGATCGCGAAGGTTATGGATACGTTCAACAGAAGAGTTGCTGTTAGCGGCTTCAAGGGCAAGCCAAATTTGGCGAGCGGTGGTTAAACCGATGACCTCGGCAATGGCCTCCTCTGACAGCGAGGCGTTGAGAATGATTATTGCCTTCTGGTCAGCCACAAGCCAGGCAGAGTAGGCCGGATTAGGAACGGGTTTATCACCTGTAACGATCTCTGATGTAGGGATTTGGAAAGAACCATCAATATGGGGAAGAAGATTTTGAAAGGAGAATATTGGGAGCATTTGATTCTTCAATAGAAGATAATTGGAGGAGGACAAACGGATTGTTATCATGTGAAGAATGGTGTTCATGGAGATAGTTGAATCAAAGGAAGAGGATGCCATGGAGAAAGGAGAAAGGCAGAGGAAGACGAAGGTGAAAAGAAGGCAGGTTAGGAAGAGAAAACGATGGGGAGGGGATCGAAAGAGGCGTATGATACCATATAAAATATCTGACTTTTTGATATCCCCAGGTAAGGGACATGCAATCATTATATAGATACAAAAGTTACACATGAGTACAAAAGAATAAACAAACTACAAAGAACAAATGGAATTTAAACATTAACAGAACCGATCACACTAATCTTAAATCGGACCCAAAAGTAAAAATTAACTTTTAAAGTATTTATATGTTTTAGTATATCTATATGAATTTGCGTCGACATGAACATGAATTACATGTCTTTACACTTTGTTAATGCTTCTTAAATTTAAAGAACATGTTATGTTGTTTATATTAGAGAGACAAAATAATAAAGATATGTTGTAGAGGAAAATGTTTAATTTAGCTATTCATAAAATGCAACACAAACTTAGTAGGTTAATTGACAAACACTTTTCGTGTGAGCATGAAAGATTACAAGTTAAAGTCTCATAGACTAAAAAGAAATATTTTGTAAAGCAAAAATTTACTTAGTCGGTTAGTTCGTTTATATCCGGTACATTATCGGCCACAAAAAATGATTAATTTACACAAATTAAATCTGTTTAACCACATTGCATAAAAACAGCTAGCAGTAAATCAAAGGCAAACATTAAAAAAACTAATATTTACTGTTTAACAGGTTCAACGACCCCCTTTTTTTTATTTAATAATTGAATTCTTTATGTTACCATCCACAATATGTATATTATGCGACATATACATGCGGTTAATTCAAGCCTTTCATTTCAATTACTATATTAGTTTAATCGTAATGCAGAAAAATTCAACATACTCTGTGAACGAATAAGACGTACCTTTCAATATCAAATCTTATAACGAGTTGATGATAACTACAAAGGCCAAATAATTGAAAAGACGACTATAGAAAATATGTCAAAATCAGTGTTTGTCATTCGTTTAAAAGGCTAAAAGGGTGTCCGCGCAATGCAGCGTAACGACATTTTACATTTGACACGTGCATTTAATATTTTGTTATTTTTATAGTAGTTTTATAAAAGTTTATTATGTTTTTTCTAAGCTAAAATTTAAAACAACAGATAAATGAGTTCTGCATGACGACCTGTATATACACATTAGCTTATTGTACCTCACAAAATACAGATCGTTTCAGCAAAAAGTTTACACCAAAATGTTTAAAAATAAAAAATGTTAAGTTGTAGTCTCAAACGTTTTTTAATGTGATAGATTAAAATATAGAGCTGAAATCTTAAAACATATTAAGTTTTTTTGGTGTATGGGTAGATAATATAAAATTTTATGCAAATATTAGTAAGTGTAAGGTTATTGTTTAACTAATTATAAGGGGTAATGTGTAAATAATGTTATAAATATTATTTTACCCTTAAAAGTTGTTTTATTTTATGCATTGAATATAGTAAGCTAGTTTTAGAAAACCCGTGTAACACACGGGTTGAAAATATGAAAACAACATAATTCATATTATTTCGTATGATTAAGTTACGTATTACTATAACAATTAAAAATAAAAAGTCACATTTATAAATTATAAAATTCAAATACTTTTATGAATAATATAATATATAATTGATCCATTTAAAATTAAAACCAGTTGTGTTAAAATCATCACACTAATCTAAAATAAATAAATATATCTATAAATATCTTTTTCTTTTTAGTTTTTTTAAATTGATTTTTGCTTAGCTATAAAAGTATGTATAGTTCAAAACAATATGATTACACAATTAAGTTGATAATATAAAAAATTAAATTTAAAACCAAATAAACTATTGCTATTAATTGAGTTTCTTAAAATAAAAAACTTGACTAAAAAATATATTTAGTTTAGGCGGAAAAATTTTTTTGAGGAGTAACATGAGAGTGTCATGTGGCATTCTAGTTACTCTTTTATTATATAATATAGATATAGATGTTATTAATTTTATGATATCTTAAAATACCTTTATCATATACTTTATATATAGTATAGATAATAATTGTTTGGTTGTGTATGTCGACCAAGACGCATCTACAAGTTACATGTAGAAATTTTAATATTTAATAGGTTGTCAACGTTAGAAGATGTATTAATCGCTTACAATTTCACTTAAACACGAAAAAGAAATAGAAGTCAATCAACAAAAGACTACGTCATGAACGTATGGTTTGAAATTGAAAATTATAAATTCACACATTTTTTAAAACATATTAAAATTTTCTAACCATGAAACACAAATATACCTCAATAAATAAAAATTATAAATGTTTTATATTTATCATTTTGGAAATATAATACATGACTATTTTTATTTTATTTTTCCAAGTCATGGAAAATGTAAATTCTAACATTTTCTGAAGACATCTTGAAAAATAAATTCTGAAAATTCAGGTAAACGAAAACAAGTCATGATTGATTTATAATCGCTATATAAGTTTTATTGGTGATTTTATTCTTATAGAGGCTTTATATTTTTCTAACATTCACTAGATTTATTATATTTATTCCTAGAATTTGTATGAATTCAATTTTGTAACATCTTACAACATATTCATTGTGCTGTATAAATGGAACAAGTTTTCTTTATCAAATATTCCATAAAGTGTGAAACATTAGTTATTCTATACGTTTACATCAGGATAACATGCTAAAGCACCGTTTATAATATGCGTTATATTTGATATACGATAAATATCAAGTGTAAAAACTTCTCGCGAAACACGATTCCTTCTAATACATCACAAATCAAATTAGGATCGGGACTATCGAGTGGGAAATGGATGTTTTCCTAGATGAGTTATAGCAAGATGACAGACATATCAAGGTTTATGGTTGATGTATTTAAATATGATTAAAATATTAATCATGTTTGTTATCAATACCTACCCAGATGGAGGAAAGACTTGCCACTATCTACCCCTCAGACCCTGCTCTGAATGGGATATATTGGGTTTGTTTGTTTGTTTGTTTGTTATCAATAAGACAACTCAAACTTCGGTAAAATATTTAGAACACTCAATATTACTTTTTAATCTTCACCATCTAAATTTCTCACTAGTTCAACTTTTTTTAATTTTAACATATTTAATAAGTTTTCTATAAAATAGAACCATCTTTTTTTATATCAATTTTCAAACACATATATTGAATCAAAATTCTCTTTGAAACAATCATTCTAATTCCTATACCAAGAATCATTAGTAACCAAAATAAACATTTCAACGTGTTTTATTAATTATTCATCAAAGTGCATAAGGAAACATGCTTTACAAATACAAGTACTTAAAATTCATATAGATATGTATTAAATTCAATCACACATAATACTGTATTGATAAACTCTAAGGTTACAATGAGGATAAACACACACACAAAAAAACCCTAATTCAATACGATCTTCTAATTATGAAGAAGATAAACATAAAAAATATAGTCATGATTTAATCTTTATCAATATGAAGCATGATTAGCCCTTATGTGAGAAACATGATTTGGACTAAGAAAGATATCATTGACACAATTAGAAAGAAGTGTAAGTCGATCTAGAGACAAAACATGAATTTTAAAGAGATGATGTATGATCTACGCAGTCTAAAAAGTAGTGTTAGCCATAAACCGGATGCGCATCTTGATAGAGTCACAATCAATTGATTTTTAGCACTCCATCAGACAACATTGCCACTAAGAGAAATGAAGTAACTATAGGTGAATCGTCTAGTTTCAATGCGTAGAAACCAATCAACATTTTAACAGCCAATTTAAGGAGGATTGTATAACAATGCCCATGGGTTTTAAGTCGAGTACACTGATATGTGAATAAATATACATGTTAATAATACATATTCATCCTCATTTTGAGTGTTTTTTATTATAAGTTTATCTTTATCAATATTTGATTGTGACTAATTTGGATTTTATAATTTTAAATGGTTGCTTGATGATCTCAAATATTTAAAGTTAACATGTTAACATTCTCCGTTTAACATGTCAAGAAAATCAATTTACTTAATACCAAATGATTTTAACAACATTGGCTAAAACCGGTTGGTTCATTGATGCATGGTATATTAAAACCAAACAAAGGAAACCGAATTTCGCTATTTAACAGTTCTAACTAACCGGTTTTCAAAAATTCGACTGAATTGTTTAAGTTGACATTCAAATAAAAATATATTTTTGTGACACGTGTTCAATTAATTCCAGCCATTGTTTTAGTTGACATTCAAATAAAAATATATTTTTGTGATACATGTTCAATTAATTCCAACAATTAATTTTAATCACGGTATTAGTTTAATCAAAATACATACTAATTTAATCAAGAAAAAAGTTCAAATACAAAGTGTATTTTTAATACAAAGTGTGAAAAGACACAATGAGTCAAAAAAAGACACAATGAGTCAAAAAAGACACAATGAGTCAAAAAAATACACAAAAAAAATTATATCTCATAATTAAAATCGAATTTCAAAAAAGTAATTCAGAGCTTTTGTTCCCCTAGTCGTCCTCAATAAGAAAAAAATAAACAAAAAAATAAAAAATAAATAAATAAATTAACGTTTTTTTATTGTGTCATTTATAAAAGACACAATAACTTCATTGTGTCATTATGAAATACACAATGACGTCATTGTGTCAATATAAAAGACACAATGACGTCATTGTGTCATATAATGACACAATGAAAAAAATTATTTTTTTTCTGAAAGAGGACAACGAGATGAACAAAGACTCCGAAGTGTTTTTTTTAAATTCGATTTAGATTGTGAGATATAATTTTTTTGTGACTTTTTTAGGCTCATTGTATCTTCTCACACTTTGTAACAAAAATACACTTTGTAGAATAACCTTACCCTTTAATCAAAATACAGAATATTTCAAGGTATTCTAGTAATAGAAAAAAAGGGTGTATCATTCAACACCCAATCTTCAAAATAACGAGCTGATGGTAACTACCAATCTACCATGACCAAATAATCAATAGAGCGAATACAAGAAAAATGTCAAAGTCAATGTTTGTCAAAGATATTGAAAGATAATAATTGTTTAATTAGTTGTATATGTCGACCAAGACACATCTTATAGTGAAATTATAATATGTAATAGTTTGTAAAAATTTGAAATGAGTTAATTGTTTAGGATCTTAAATACGAAAGTTAAATATTTAATGTCAATAAACAAAACACTACTTCATCAACGTATGGTTCAGTATTAAAGTTTAAAAACTAAGTTAATTATAAAGAATTATAATACCCAAAATCATAAAGAAAAAAAAATTATCAGAATATCCTTAGAAATTATCATATTTAATTCATTTTACTTTTTTAAGATGGTGAAAAATAGTTTTTAACGTTTTTCATTTTTAAAAAGAAATTATGACAAATCATTAAAAGAAAATAATTTATGATGATTCCAAATTTTCATGACTATAGTAGTTTATTTATGTCTATTATTGTTATGTATAACAAGTTTCTAAAAGTTACTAGATTTGCTATTCTTATTTTTAGAATTTGTATGAATTTTAATACGATAAACAACTTGCAACACTTCTCTTGTGTCATAAAAACGCAACAAAATTTTCATTATCAAATATTTCACAAAGTATGAAATATTAGAGATCGTATACTTATTTTGTCATGTTTTGAATAGTATAACGTGTAAAAGTATTGTTTATAATATGCATATTTTCTACTGACGAGCAGTGGAAGAATATAAATATATAAAAAAAACTTTGCACGTTCCCTTTAAACATTGCCAATCATATTAGTATTATAATCATCATTGAAAATAAATGGTTTTAGTGATGAGTTAAAACAAGATCATAGAACAATGGATCGGGCAGATTAATGTTTGTGATTGACGTATTAATATTTATTAAATTAGTTATGTTTTGTTATTTTATAGATCAAGTTCAAATATTGAAAATGATTTAATAATGTTTAATACGTTTGTACCATTAACATATATGTTAATAAAGGTTGGGAATGAATAGTTGGATATTTTGTGTTTTGGTTTGGCCACAACAGTTTTTGGGGTTTGCACTTTGCCCCCTCTCATCTGTGTTTATATTGAGAGAGTTAGATCTGAGGGGGAGAAAGTGATGACGGGTGTGATGCCGGCCATGACCTTCGGGCGCCACCCTTAAACGATGACAACGGTGGTGATGATGACCGAACCCAGGGTTCCAGCGAAGCTCTGATGAACTGATCAAGGCTTGCGTGTCTCAGATCTATGTAGATCGCTGATTCTCACCGAGGCGGTGGAAGTTTTTTGGGCTTAACACGGAGGCGTACGGAGTCACGGCGGAGGCCAGCCTTTTGGTCTTGCATGATTTCGCTCCGGTAGGGGGTAGGAAGGCCCGCCGCCACCGGCGCTTTTGTCGCATGGTTGCCTTGGCGGCGACGGTGACTCGGCCCGACCTTTCGAGCTTTCGTGGTGTCTCTGCCCTCCACCCGCCA
>BJCN01310266.1:4107-15441 GCA_018326445.1 Flaveria brownii
CAAATGGAGAAAATGCAATGTTCAAAATTCATTTTTACACTTAGATATGGTTGAAAGGAACCCATAAGCAAATATACATCATTATCTCTGAAGAAACCCATCATTTGCTGTCCTTCGCTGAACCAGTGAAAGCAACACAATGGCTACCCTAAGGGAATTATCAACAAGGTCAAGGAGGTCAAACTAATGATGTAGATGAAGAAGATAACCATGCCATGGGAATCGGGTCAACAGCCCCCCCCCCCACCGGTAGACCATCATGACGAGTATATGGCCCGTTTCACCTTATTTAATACCACGCTATCCGAAGTTCGTGAAGACATCCAACTTGTCCGAGGAGAGCTCACTGATCAACGGGCCATGCTTCGTTTCATGTATGATCACCAGCAAGAGATAGGTCACACCATTGCTGCATTACACGACATCCATGTTGCATGCCCTGCTTGTGCACCACATCCACCACCTAAGTAAATCGCATCCGACACTATGCTCAAAGCCTTGAGGACGACGCTTAATTCAAAACTTGGGACGAGGTAATTTTAATTTCTTTTTCTATCTTACTCATCCTTCAATTACATATTTCATTTAGGTTTGCATCATAGTCATGGTAATATGAGTTTTGCATTAAATTTATTGGGTGTCAAATCCAACAAATATGTAATTGAAGGATGACTAATATAGAAAAAGAAATTAAAATTATCTCTTCCCAAACTTTGAATTAAGCATCGTCCTCGAGGTTTGGAGCCGAGTGTGGGATGAGATTTATTGAGGTAGTGGATGTGGTGGATGAGAAGGGCCTGAAACATGGATGTCATGTAATGCAGCAATGGTGCGACTCATTTCTTGTTGGTGATCATACATGAGACAAAGCATGGCCCGTTGATCAGTGAGCTCCCCTCGAACATGGTGAATTTCTTCGCGTACTTTGGCTAACGTAGTATCAAATAAGGTGAAACAGGTCATATACTCGTCATGATGGTCTAACGGTGAGGGGGGGGGGGACTGCTGATGCGGTTCCTGTGGCATGGTTATCTTCTTCATCTGCATCAATGGTTTGGTCTCCTTGACCTTGTTGATAATTCCCTTAGGGTAGCCATTGTGTTGATTTCACCGGTTTAGCTAAGGACAACAAGTGATCGGTTTCTTCAGAGATAATGAGATATCTTTGCTTCTGAGTTCCTTTCAACCAAATATAAGTGTGAAAATGAATTTGAAAGTTGCTTTTTCTCCATTTGAACCATGTCGAGATATCACAGACCTTTTAATTTTTCCAAGGCGTTTGGTAAACGCAAATTGACTAGGTTATTACGCTTGAGAATGGTGATGACGGAACCACAATGAATCTGCACATCCGTAGATTGTGTAACGTGTATTAACTTGTGGCAAAGGTAAAGGGAAAAATTTGGGTTTTGTGGCTGTGGGTTGATAATATACCATAAGAGATAGAGCTCATGTTAGGTAATGCCTCTGGTGTCCTTCCAAGCATCTATTATATTGGAGAGAAGCCAATGTGCAACCCGAAGTGTAAGATGCACGATATGGGATGCGTTAGTATTAGTTGCAATATACGTCCATTTATCTGTAGTGGATGCCCAAAATTCTCTAGCATTCAACTCGGGATGAGTGATTGCGGCTGGTGCGAAGGTATCTAGAGTAGGAGCATTGATCATACTACAAATTTGATTTAAAGTTAACCTGGATGATTTGTTGAACAACCGAAAGTGAAGCACCTCTTCTTTTAATTCAACCGAACTTAAGAATTCGGTGGTCATTATTTTGTAAACCTCGTCATCCCATTCAAACAATCCTTCCCATCCGATATTGGTGAATAATTTTTTAACCTCACTAAATACGCCAATTGCTTTCATGGCATCGTCATCTACAAATCTGGTGTTAATCATAACCCGTTTGTGTAGAGAATTGAACATTTTCCGGTGATGCCACGAATGGAGACACACTTGACATAATATAACATGCTCTCATATCATCTTATCAGGGTCTAAACGCTGACAAACTAAAGTAATATCAACCATCACAACCAATGTAGATCATACATTTAGTTATGGATAGTTATTGAATAAATTGTAATTATATAAGAAGATTATACACATACAAGTTCTATATAGACGTCTTTTGCACCTACCGTCTATTAAAATTTGGTATTCGCATAATTTTTGGGCATTATTTGTCTATACTCTTTACTGACATTTCTCGTATCAACACTACAAAGAGATTTGTCCTAGATGAGTAGTTGCAAAATAAACACGTAATAGACCACTGTCGTGAAAGATTATATGTGAATAAAGTTGATACACAAGCGTGTGGCTAATCATTAAACATTAACATAGAATCATAAGAATCAGTCACTTGTACATATTCATGCCAATAAAACTGGAAAACCATACAATACAAGTACCCAACAAGTGCATAATTCACACCCCATCTTCAACACCAGATCTTTCTAGGCATAATATGATGATCAATTACAAGGACGCATATGTAAACTCAGATCGCATATACAATTTCACCACTGCTTTCAAGATCAAGGTCTAGATCACTCTCTAGGTTCTCATCCATGTCATCACCAATGTCCAGGCTGCCTGTGAGGTATCGGTTGAGGTTGTAAGCATCAGCTGCAGGGATAGTAGCTTCGGCAATTATCTGCATGATTTCATCCACACTTTGGGTTGGTTAGTCCAAGCCCCCAAACTGGTCAATTGCATTATCGTTGAGTAGGTCTCCCGGGAGGTTCCTCATGAACAATTCGTGGTTTCTAATCTCGTCTATGGTTATCCGCTGTTCCAAGTTACAGAGAATTATACCCCAAATATAAGTAACTGATAAAGTTATAATGTTTACACAAAACAAAGAATCACGTTACAAAAGCCAGCTGCAAAAATCAGTCGGTCAGGTAACGGTTCAAAACAGGTTTTGGGCAAACATGACTATAAGTTATAATACACTATACTTTTCATAAAATTAATCTACGGGGTTTTATGCACTAAAAACACACACTAGGTGTGTTTTGATTCATTCAACTATTTTGTTCATTTGACTTGTTTCCTTTTTAACTGTTTGTTACCCATCTAACCTGTTAGAAACATAAGCCCCAATCGGCTGTTTCATAAGTAAATGGGTTGATATCGTACCTCAACCAGTATGCATAGATATACGTAAATGTAAAATACAATATGTAGACCTTAGTGGGATCATCTACAAAGATTCTGGAAATCAATTGATGACACCCAGTTGATATATGAACATAGGATGGAATTGAGTACTGGACATCAAGAATTCTCTGCAAAAACAAGTAGCTAGCCCTCAAGTTGATAATTCCACATTGGATATTCATGTATTGCCAGAAAAAAGGAGGATCATGCATTTACTTGTATCGTCTTACGAAAGTACTTACAATTGCAGAGAATTCTTGATATCAGGTGTTCCAAAAACAAGCTGGCCCTCAAGCAATATATGCAGGTGTAAGAATTCTCTGCAAAAACAAGCTAGCCCTCAAGCAATATATGCAGGTGTTCCAACAGTTGATTTTGGTTGTGAATGCATAACAGAGGACTGATATCAGAAACAAAGAAAAACAACGCTTAGAACTAAAGATCATACCGAAATATAAGAAATACGAGGTACGCATGGAAACGGGTCAGCAGAAACACTTTCTGTCCAAACTCGTCCTATATGTATAATCTAGATTGTCACAAATAATACAAAACTTGTATTACTGCAATGCTAAACAAGAGGTTTACGAAATTAAAAAAACTTTAGACAACTTTCAATCAAATAGTTCTCCTCCAGACGCATATTCCATTACAATTGCCAGATGTGTTGGTGTCAAAAGGACCTACATATCGAATAGAAAATCATTAAAAGGCCAATGTTTCAAAGGCCAATGTAATTACTACTCCAGAAAACAGTCAAGAAAGAACCTCCTTGAATCTGACAATGTTGGGGTGCCTCAGAGATCTGTGGTTGATGATTTCCCTTTGTACATTTTCATCTATCTGTTGCATACATAATAAGGAAGTCAACTAACAGCAGATGCATGCCAATATAACAAGTCATTCATAAGCACATTTAGCGTTGATTAATTATAAAAAGTGACCATCTAAGCAAGATTTGTGCCATCACCCCTGTTACTAACAAGAAGCAAGCATGCAAGAATAGTGATCAACACTTAAAAGAACCTTAAAAAAATTAATATAACAAACATTCTATCTCTAGTTCTAATCAATCACTATCAAATTGAGCACATGAACACCCAAACTGACACATCAATGATCAATTTGACTCACTACCTAATCAGACCACCAATTTTTCATCACAATTTAACCATTCACAACATCAAACTAATGCAGGTAACACCATCTTATTCCTCAAGAGCACAATCCACCACAACAAACCCTATCAACTCAAACCACACAATCACACACTGCAGAAACCAAAACGAAACAACAGATGCTCAATTCGATCACTGACCTTCTCACCTATCTCAATATACTTAACAGCAACAAGCTCATCAGTCTGCTTATCCCTCATCAATCTCGGGACTCCGAAGTTACCCGCACCGATGTCTCTCACGAGCTCATACCTATCGCTATCGTGCATAATGGGCATATCCATCTTGTTCTTCTAAACACCTCAAATAGACGTATCATGTAGAATCAAATAATCAATCAATTATTATTTATTACTCACAGAAACAGAAGAAAATGGTTGATGTTCATTGGATGTGTGAAGAGATCATGAGAATCAAAAGAGTTGGAGATTTGAACAACGTGGCGATACGGGGATCAAAATTCACGGGGGTTGTAAGGGGTTTTGGGTGTAAAGTGAGATGGAGATGGGACATTGAAAGTGGGTTTTGAAGATTTGAGAACCCGTGAAGCTTTAGCTTACTTTAATTTGATCGATCACAAATGGGGTTAGGGTTTTGACTTCTGATTTGATATTTGATCAGTGGGATATTGCCATATTGGTGGTGGTGGTGATGGTGGTGGATGATGACGTTGATAAACAGAATAAACGGCTTTTTCCCGGGAAAGTGGAAATGACAATTCTGCCCTTTCACGTGTGGTAGGGACGGATAAGGTTCCACACTTCACTTCTACTAAACAATATAAAAAACCCGGAGATCCTCGTGATAAAAAGTTATGATTAATTTTTGAGTAAAATATTATTTTCGTTTACGACGTTTTATTGAATTTATTATTTTAATTTAAAAACGTTTTTTTGTCATTTCAGTTATTGTAGTTTATCAAATATTGTCATTTTCATCCACTCCACTAACTCCGTTAAGATTTTCATTAAATATGAAGGTATTTTAGTATTTTTAAAACTTTAGTTATCTAACTAAAATAAATTAATCAATTAATATTTAATTAAAATAAAAAAAAGAAGAGACTAGTGAGACCGGGCGATTCGATTTAAAATATTCGATTAACTCTAACTCATGTTGTTCGATTGGGATATATTTTTGAAATTCAGTTAATCTTCATATTTTGTTCTAACATGTACATTTATTCGATCGAGATGTATTGCAGGATTGAGGTCTGTTGTTCTCACGCATTGTTTGATTGAGATATGATATTGTCATGTTACGTGACAACAATAGATCTCAATCAAACAAAATGCGATAATAATAGATATCAATCGAACAACGGTGCACTGTTGAACAAAACATTAAATATCAATTGAAATGTCACAACAGACTTCAATTGAACAACATAATTTAGAGTTAATCGAAACTTTTAAATCGATACGTCTGGTCTCACTAGTCGCTTCATATATTTTTCTATATTAGTTAAATATTAATTGATTATTTATTAAAATTGGATAATTACGGCGTTGAAAAAGACTAAATAACCATCATATTTAATTGAGAACTTAACGAAGTTAGTTGAGTGGATGCAAATTGCAACATTTGGTAAACTATAGTGACTAAAATGACAAAAAAAAGTTTTTGGATTGAAATGACAAATTTAACAAAACATCATGAACGAAAATGGTATTTTACTCTTAATTTTTTAACGGTTAATGGAATTACTGACAGGTAATTGATCCACTCGATCATCTTCATTACTCAAATACGAAATCTAAGACCACCCTCAAGAAGAAACTCACATTAGGCGAGAAAACCTCCTGGTTCACCTGGAATCTTATTTTTATTTTTGTCATAGTCGAGACTTAAATCCAGTGTCTCCACTTATTTTTATGAGATTTTGGGGTATCTCACCCTAACAACTTAAACTAAAGATTATTGGTTGGGTACGCGGAGGAGCCAAATCGTTTTGTGATCAGGTATATATAATCTCACCTTACATTTTATGCGTTGAATGTTTCCTACAGTTTGAATCCATGATTTTAAAATCACAAAATAATTTTATCAGTTGTTGTATGATCCACCTTAAAAAAAGTAAATATGAATTATTCGGTGTTATATAAGAGGAGTAAATATGATGATTATTCTTTGTTAAATACTCCGCATATATGAAGTGAATTTTAATGTTTTAATATTGTTGTAATGTTGATATAAACGAAACGCAATATCTTTTGTTTGATAGAGTGGTAGACGTAATTTTTATGAGCATGCGTACATAATTGTATGTCATGATTGTTAAGGAATATCTATATCTTCCTTTTACTTAGTGAGAAATGATATATACTTTTATAAAATATAGTATAAGATAATATATAAAATACATGTAATGAAGAGATGGCATGTATCAAACCTTGTAAAGAAAGTAGAAACCACATCGTCTTGTTTATGTTTTGGAACGATGAAACTGGTATTGTTATTAGGCTAACTAAGTGTATTGAGCAAAGGAGAAGAGCTTTGCTTAGAAGTGAACTAAAGATGATGGATCTTAGAACAACTGATAAGCCTGATGTTTATGATTTTAGGTCATGGGTTTAAGCCGTAAGAAAACAACCTCCTGCACAAAATGTAAAATAAATTTATGCACATCTAATCGTGAAGCGATCCGGACCCTTCGGCTCCTGTATGAAACAAGAGTTAAGTCAAGCAATACGTCCCTTTTTTAAAGTAAAGCAAACACGTGCCATATACAGGCCACGAGAAAAGGAACTTAATTAGTGGTCATTAAACTACTTAAATAACACTTAAGTCGATTTGATAGATCTAAACGACACCAAACATGATCATCTAATTCTTATTATAACGTTTTAACGTATTCTATTGTTCTAGTTAAATGCTTTTGCATTTGCTAAACTAGATTAAAGAAATAAAAATTTCCTAAAATATCAATTTCTCCTTTATTTCTTTCAAAATGTCCCCTTCAAAAATTTATTCTCAAAATGTCTCATTTGGACAAGGTGTCGCACCTCTAAAGATAGGTTCGGGTGTCTGTATAAGGGCCACTAAAAATCAGACATGTGTCGTCGCCTATACTCACGAGAAGACACATGTCTATCAAGTTTATTTTGATTTTTCAGTTAAATATTATATTATTATATAATTTTACTTGTATTTTATTTTTATTTTATAACTTTTAAAATATAAAGTGTTATAAATTTTTAAATATATTGTTGCGACTTGCTTATTTTTATCTATGTACAGACGTAAATTTTATTCCAAACCAATTCGGCTCAAATATACATCCAACGTTTGATATAAATTTGACCCAAATCTGTTTTGAATAAGCACATTGCAATGGTATATTTGAAGTTTTATAGAATGTTATATTTTAAAACTTATAAGAGAAATAAAATATGAATAAAATTAATTATTAAAATATTATATACAAATCAAAATCAAATCAAATTTTGCAAAGTGGCGGTCCACCTTTCTTTAGAGTCGCACGCCTCTATTTTACGGGCGGACGACTCCATTCGCGCGCACAGAGAACTTTATCTTACGACGGTGGCGTTTGTGTTAATTACATGCCCAATTCTTAATGGGCAATGATACAGGCGTTCACGCCTACGTCTTATAGGTGTTGGCCCTTGTCCGAACGAGACATTTTGAGAAAAAATTCTTGGGTGGAATATTTTTAAGGAAATGTCAAGAAAAAGAGTTATTTTAAGAAATTTTCACTAAAAAAACCAGTCTAATGTAATAATTGAAAAAGATCGCGAGTCTGAGTTAAATCCAACAAGCATTAGCTTGAGAATTTAATCCATTATATTTGTAATTGTACGTCACAATCACATACCAATTAAGAAGTTTTCAAATATCGTAAGTTGAACGTTGATTTTCATTCATATTTGACTTGATTCTAAAAACATTTTACCTTGCTAACAACTTTGAAAGATATATATATATAGTTTTAACACTGTAAATACTTCATAACGTATATTTTTTGTTAGTGTTGTTCAAGTTATACGTCTAATTTATAGTTCATCATACTGAAAGCTCACGTCTACTTATAAGACAAGCTCAAGTTAACCGGGATCGTGAGGCTACTAACTATCTTCATAGTTCATAAAGATTGTTTTTTAAGAACCCATTGTATGATGATAAAACATTTAGAGCATTCACAGTGGAGTCTTTAAAAATATGCGTGTGTGTTTGGTATATTATATGGAATGGTTTTGAGTGGTTAGAAAATGTTATTGTGGATTGGTATATTTGAAGAATTACTGTACATTTCTTATAAATTTTTTAATATTTTTTAAAGTGGATGTGAGTGGATGAGAGAGAAAAAAGTAATGATAAGGGCATAAAAAATATTATTTAATTGAAAATGAGAGAGAAAATATAGTGATTTTTAGTGTAATTATATGGATAAAGATAAGAAACCCATTGTAAATGCTCTTAGCGTCGTTTTCACATTAGTCTACAACTATTTGTTTGAATAATTGAAGATATGTAGTGAGAATTGAATTTTTTAGGTATAGCGCTAGAGGTAAACAAAGGTTTACCGTTTTACAAAAGTGTACTCCGCAATTAGTCAACTATGGTATGAAACTAGGAGCGACTCATGAAACGTGATGGTTGAAGTATTTTTTTTTTGTTACTTTTTAATGTTTAATCTTTTTATAATATCAATATTTCATTTATGTTTTCTTACATAAATAAGCATTTGAAAAAAAATGATATTAATATTTTATTTATGTTGAATATATGTGTGAGTTAAATCTTATATATTACAATAGTTAGATAAAATCTATAAAATTATCATAAAATTATAACTAATTTAAGAAACAAAATCATCACCTTATATTATTGTTATCTAATATTTAAAATATTTTTTTTATTTCTTGTTATTTAATATCATTATTATTAATCTTATTATTATGATAGCGATTAACTTTTTTTAGAATCACGATTTTATGGAATTTTAACCTAAAACTTCAAAATTAATTTGCTCCAAGTGGTCTTGTCTCTGCCACTAAGCCATTAACCCTAGTGGTATGATAGTGATTAACTAAAAGTGCAAATTAATGTTAACCATGTGTTAATGCAATAACCTATCTATCTTATCAAGATCAATTAAAATTATTATTTATTTTTATTAAAAAATAATATTATTACATATATAAATACATAATGTTTTTTATTATAAATTCACAAGTGTAAAAAGTTTGTGTAAGTGAGTTAAGACCAAAGGCGGCTAAAAAATAAGGCAACACAAGTTGTGACTTTAGGCCCCCGTTTTCGTATGGCCTCCAAATTCAGTTATGTTCTTAGATGTGTTAGATGGGCTAGGGAGTGGATGATACAAGAAAGTTAAGGCGAAAAGAGTAAAAGGAAAGCGGGAAGGGTAAAGGGACAGACAGAGGTAGAAATTTAAGTTGACCCTTGGAGAATCAAGAAAGGGCAAATGGTAGAAGGCAAGGAATCGAACAACAACAATCGCATATTACCATTCTTGCTAATCGAAGTTCTTGTTTGTCACACCTCCATTCTTTTCTAAGTTGTGTGATTATTCTACTTCTCTAACTAATTGTCTGTTTTGTTAGTTAGTTGTCTACTGAATTTTGGTAAATGGTTTAGATTTATTTAATGAACCCAAATTTATTGTTATTTAGTGGTTGTTTATCTTGTTTTTTTATTTTTGGGTTTTATAGAAAATGAATGGGGAGGATAAAGGTTTTATTTTGTTTTTATTATGGTTTACTATTGGAGTTCTAGTGTTATAAATCATATTATCTATAAAAAGTTTATAAAATTGTTATTATTTTTAGTTTTGTTGGGTATAACTGATGACTGATGTTGGGTGAGGTTCATCTGTAAAGATATACAAATCTAACAGTTAATTTTTCTGGTTCTAAATTGATAGGTTTGAATAAAATTTAATGGTCATTATCTGTAGTGTTAATGGAACTGAATATTACTTTAACTTAATTCAACTACAATGACAATAAACTCCTCTACATATAGAGGGGCGAAACCCTAATCTAAGGCCCATGGGCCTTAACAGTTATTATAAAATGGGCTAACACCAAATACATAATTAACACTCCTCCTCAAGTTGGAGCATAGATGTTTATCATGCCCAAATTGTTACATATAAAGTCAATTTGAGTTTTCCGAAGAGGTTTTGTAAAGATGTCTGCTAGTTGAAATTCAGTCTTGACATGAATTGGTTGAATGGATGGAGGATCAACTTGAGTGCCCGTCACACGGTCTCTGATAAGGTGGCAATCAACTTCAATGTGTTTAGTCCTCTCATGAAATACCTGATTCTTGGCTATGTGTATAGCCGATTGACTATCACAATATAACCTCATCAAGTCATTAGAAACAACCCCAAGTTCTTTGAGTACACGACGAACCCAAATCATCTCTGATGTAACATCTGCCATTGCTTTATACTCTGATTCAACACTTGACCTAGATACAGTGTGTTGCTTCTTACTCTTCCACGATACCAGGTTTCCTCCAACAAATACACAATATCCAGTTGTAGATCGTCGTGAAATAGGGCAGCCTGCCCAATCAGCATCTGAGAATCCGGATATTCGTCCATCTCCTTCTTCAGTAAACGCACCCACCCGGCAGTGACCCTGATCAGAATACAAGATCCCTAATCCTGGTGCGTTCTTAAGATATCGAAGAACACGAAGAGCTGCATCCCAGTGTCCGGTATATGGAGAGCCATAAACTGACTTAAGACACTAACAGCAAAGGAGATATCTGGACGAGTAACTGTCAAGTAGTTAAGTTTTCCTACTAACCGTCTGTATTGTTCTGGATCCTTCATCGGACTTCCATCTTCTAAAAGAAGCTTTCCTGTAGGAAGCATCGGACTGTCTGTTGGTTTACACCCCAGTAATCCACTTTCAGACAACATTTCAAGAACATACTTCCGTTGAGATAGAAGGATTCCTTGTGGTGAACGTGATACCTCAATGCCAAGA
>BJCN01310269.1:0-19243 GCA_018326445.1 Flaveria brownii
CCCCCCCCCCCCCCCCCCCCCGCCCCCCCCACCGCCACCACCACCGCCGCCGATGCTGCCCGATCTGCCCAAACTGCCCGTCGGACTCCCTAACCCTAACCCCATTTGATGAAACGAACCCGAATTATACATCTGGTGGTGGTGTCGGCCCATCATCATACTATTCTGCAACCCTCCGTACAACCCACCACCACCTCCGCCGCCGCCGTCGTTATACCCACCGGAGCTCACACCGCCGCCGCTCCCTCCGCCGCCCGCGGCGGCGCCACCACCGCCACCAGACGATCCGTCTTTCTCCCCTTGTCTCCCCATCGTCGTCTTCTCCCCTTCCATTTCTCTGTATTTGGCTAAGTAAACCTTCAGAGGCTCAACGTACTCCTCAAACCCTAACGTCGTCATCGCCCACAGCAAATCGTCGCCGTTGATCGTCTTCCTCTTCTCCCTCTGACACTTGTCGGAAGCTTCTCCGGTGATGAAGCTGATGAACTCCGATACACACTCCTGCACCGTCTCTTTAGCATCCTTCGATATCTTCGCGTTCGCCGGTAGCGCCTTTTTCATGATCCGGCTCACGTTAGCAATCGGCAGGAACCTATCCTGCTCCCTCGCCGACAGCTCGCTGCCGGCGTTCTGGCCGCCGGATTCGTTGTCGGAATCCGCCATCGCCGCCGGAGAATTTGAAGTTATGGCGGGAAAGGGGTGGTGCGGCGGCGGAGATGTGGTGGTCGGAGATGGAGGGTTGAGGGATTTGTGGAGGATGATAGGATGATCGTTGGATCTTGGGGTAATAACGCATCGAGAGTGACACGTGGTGGAATGTGAGCTGTTTGTTTGGTGATAAGAGTGGGGTGACGTGGAGGGATGGGAGGCGTTGGATTCGTGAATGGGGTGGGGGTAATGGACGGCTGGATGGTGATGTGACTTTTTGTCTGTATGAAGGCGCACGAGAATCTTGAGTGGAACAAGGGGTTGCATAAATAGTCCCCAACTTGTAGATATGTAGAATTTGGCCCTTCGGGACATTATTAGGTAATAATAAATGATAATACGTTTACTGATCATTTAATCATGTTAAATGAACTGGAATTGTAAACGGTGGTAGTCGTTTCAGGTTCGTTAGATTTGTCGGGTTGTTATATCAATGATACATTAAATTTTTTATTTTTTACGGTTTTTCTTAGGTTTTTCTCGTTTACATGATATCGTCTTAGTTTTTCTCACATTCACTTTATGTGCATTGTGTGTGGTATGGTACGACTTACCCACAAACCAAATCATTTGGTCCCACCCTCTTGCGGTTGCGGGTCTATGTGATCTAGTAAGTAATAGATCTTTTCATACAGATAAATATATAGTTTCAAATATATTATCGTTGTGGATATCATTATTAATGAAATCCTTCCTGTTTATCTTTTTTCTATTTTTATACATATATGATTTTAGAGTCATTGAAGGATTTTCGAGTTGAATCGTTAATTCTCTTTGTGATCATGATATTGAAGGAATATGTAAGAGGTGGTAAAAAGGTAGAGTCTAAAATAGAAAAGGATTCATCTTTACATTTTAATATGAGACATTTGTATGATCAAGAAAATTTAAATATACGAACTTGCTCAATGCTTGCCAAGTCTTTCACAAAAAAAGTTTGTCTTTGTGACGGGTATTACTAAAGGCTTAACTTTGTGGTAGACATTACAAAAATTCTACCTTTATGGTGAACACCACTATGATTTTACATTTACGATGGATATTACTAGAGTCTTATATTTATGGTGGATATTACTAGAGTCCTATCTTATGATGGCGTTACTAGATGTTCTTACTCGAGCTGGCAACATAGAGTCGTGTCTCGTTATAGGCATCATAGTGTCTTTTTGTCTATGATTATGTGTTTATGTTACCAATGTAATTACTAGTTAAAGTTACAAGTATGTTAGTATACTAAGGTTACTACATACAAAAGAATATCCACCAGTTATAACGTATAGTTTAGAATAACGTTTTTAAAAATTTTCATACATGCTTCAGGTAAAAGTTTCCTGCTCCTAATTTAGATAAAAAAATAGTATTTGTTTGGGATTTCTGAATGTAATCAAATGAACCTTTCGAGGGTTTACAATTTAAGTACTATATATCATTACAATTTATCAACCGAGAGGTTTTCTAGGTTTGTGCCTTTCACCACGAAAGTTATTATATATTACTATATTGCAACTTAGTTATACATTATGGTTTGTAACTCATGCTTTATAGATTGTATTTTATTTTTTATTTTACTTTTAATTGAGTATCCATTCTAGCTTCCCCTATCCCCATTCACATATTTACGTTAAAAACACTACTTTTTTACTCTCTTTCAATTAAATAATATTCTTTTTTATATATTTATTATATATTTTCTCTCTACAGTTCTTACAACCACTTTTAAAAATATTAAAATATTTATGGATGTTGTAACGTGTTTTTCCAAATATGGGGAATCACGGTACAATCCCCATAAATTTTATCTCTTCATCACTCACAACTACTCACAACCATCCCGCATAATATAGGGCACATAATCACATCAATATGGGGCAGCTACTATGAATGCTCTAATAATATTGATACGCATAATGAGTTGTAACATGTGCTTTAGTGGGTTGTATTCACCTTTTGTTTTTTTATCCTTTATCTAATCTTTATTTTTTTTATTTTAATCCAATACTTTATATTCTTTAAAATTTAATCCCAACTTTTTTCTTACTTTTAACTTTGGTACAATATACTTTTCATATTTTATAAATTTTCATTTTACGTTTCAGTCTAAATTTTACAAGTTAACACGCAACAACGTGCATATGTGGATCACAAATTGTTATGCTTATTTATTCTCTGTTTAACAGTCTTGTCGCAATACGCTGCTCCTAGATCGAGTTACTGGTTGTTTTATATGTTTTAAGTTTTACATGCGTGGTTTAACGTTTTTACGTCTACTTTTCGTTAGGTTAGTTTTTTTTTGTTTTTTATTTTTTTAATACAAATTTTATCAATGTTAGTGATAAACCATTGATATTATTTAACATAGTTTTACTTATCCTGAAAAGCTAGTTTGACACTAAAGACGTGCATCAACATTTTACTATTTATGTAATCATATCACCAAAAGGAACCAATCACATAAGTATTACTCATTTTCTCTCATACAAAATACGTATACATAATAAGTCGATACAAACCACAATTAATATTCAAATGAAGGTATCATATACTCATATGGTCAATTGAAGATCAAACTGTTGAATCACCTAATAGGCACCTTGATCCAACCGTTGACAAAACCAATGGCTAATATAATAAACGGTGTAGACATCCCAAATATGATAATGTACGGCAGTGGTGTCATCATCGGATTCTCACCGTCTTTTTCGCCGGCGGTCTGCCAATACCTGCAAATTCCAACACAAAATTCGTCACTAATAACATCATCCGTCGGTAAAAAGCTCAACAACAATCAAAGTTCTTGATTACTGTTCGGGTTCTTGTTCTTTAGTGATGAACTTCTTCTTCCCATCTTTACCAACATCCCCATCTCCCCCACCTGTAAAACAGCCAAAATTGAAAAACCCATTTGTAGAACAACTGAAAGATCTTAAAAAGCAGCGATTTTGATGAAGATGAAGTGAATTGATGGTGAAATTGATGGAATTTGACCTAATTTTGCTTGAAGTTTGAAGCGGTGATTTGGGGTTGTTGTTGAAGGGGATGTGGATCGAATTGAAGGGGTGTTTGGTGGGATATGAAGCTTTGTGAGTAGTGAAGTTGCAGATGAAGAAGAAGAAGTGGTGAAAATGGTGATTTTGGAAGCCATTTTTGTTGGATTTTTGAAGGAGGTGTTGTGTTTGTTGTATATCTATTGGATTTTGGATATGGAAGTAGTGGCAGCGATGGCTTGAATCTTGTTTTTCCCTTTTTTAATTTGTAAATATATTCTTCTCACAATTAATATTTTTTCCCAAGAGTGTGTGATAATGGTATTAAGCTCGTCACGCTACGACGGACGTAAAATAATGTCAATCAACGTCAATGACAAATTATCGTTAGTGATTATTAACACTGAAAAAAATTATATTCTTAACATATTCTTTTCACAATTGATATCC
The DNA here is from genome assembly GCA_018326445.1 of Flaveria brownii. Lineage (NCBI taxonomy): Eukaryota > Viridiplantae > Streptophyta > Magnoliopsida > Asterales > Asteraceae > Flaveria > Flaveria brownii. Next base: position 4,143 of record BJCN01310269.1, read on the forward strand.
CCCCAGCAGCGTGTGGGTTAGGTAAAATTGGTATAAAGCTCATCATGTTTAGCAGAAGTAAATCATGTCAACCAATGTCTATGGCAAATCATAGTTAGTGATCATCAACACCTAACGAACTCATATTAAAAAAATGAAACATGAGTAAAAATAAAATCTAACGAAAAATGACGTAAAAACATTAAAACACACAGACGAAACGTAAATCATCTAAAACAATAAGTAAATCGATCTAGGACCAACGCTTTTAGACGAGGCCATTAAACAACAACATTAAAAACGTTGAACCACACATGCACGTCATAGCGTGCTAACTCGTAATATTTAGACCAAAACGTAAAATGATAATTTTTAAAATATGAAAATTATAGGAGACTAAAATTGAAAGTAACAAATATTGTGGCTTTGTTATTAAAGATGTTACAATATTGGGTTAAAATAAAATAGAGTAAATTACAAATTGTATCCTTTATTAATATATGAAATTGCATGGTATGTCCTTTAGTTTTAATAATTACATACGATGTCATTTTATTAAAAGATTTGCACACATATTGTCCTTTACACTAACTATCATCTAAATGTACAGTTAACTCAGTTATGTGACGTCTCACATGAGGGTATTTTTATCATTTTTTTCACGTCTAATATATTAAAAAATTATAAAAAATAAAAATTTTAAATGAAAAAAGAAAATTAAAAGATATCGAACCATTAGGTAAGTCGGTGAAACCAATCACTTTTAGTGTATGTTCCTTTGACAATTCGTCAAAACTTTTAATGACAATAATCTCCAATAACATTACTAAAGTAAGAATTCTAAGTCACAAATCATTTAAAAGGTCGGAAAATCAACAATAAACACCAAAAAAATATACCTAAATAATTTATAAACTACTCATACCAACAAATAATAAAAAATCAGTAAGGAATACAAACTTGGAGATTATCTGTGGTTCTTTAAATTGTTTATATAATTGCAAAAGCAAGAAAATGAACTATGAGTTACTCGTTAATCACACAACAATATAAGCCAGAAATTCAAAGAGCAACGGAATACAAAAAGTGAGTTAGCTTTTAATCTTACCATCATTGTTTGTTCGAGTTCAAGGAGTTTCAATGATGTGTGAGATGTTGTAGGTGGTGAAGATGATCGGTATTGGGCTATCAAATAGAGGGAGATGATGGATTTAATATATTGAATGTAAAAGGAATGCGAGTCCACTGACTTACCCAACGGTTTGATATATTTTCATTTTATTTTTCATATAAAATAATTAAATTTTTATTTGTTTAATACATTGGATGTGGAAATAAAATAACAAAAATGCACCTCATGTGAGAGATACATAACTGAGTTAACTGTATATTTAACTGAAAGTTAGTGTAAAGAACAATAGGTGTGCACATATTTAAAAAAAAGACATTGAATGTAATTATTAAAACTAAAGGACATACCATGTAATTTCGTGTATTAATAAATGAAACAATTTATAATTTACTCAACAAAATAATAAATATTAAAAAAATAAAAAGTAAGTACAACTCACTAAACACATGATACAACATATAATACATAACCAAATTAATTATTAGTATGTATATAATAAGTTGAACTCGAGCTTTCTCTCACGTACAGTTGGATTTAAGGATATAATCTTCAAGTGCATGCTAAATTTGTATTTAAGTTGGGTTTGTTTTCATCCTTAAATTTATTTTGAAGCAGTTTAGGGCACAGAGATCTTTAGTGTCTTTCAAGCTCGATGGACATATTTATTAAAAGCTTCAAGTTTAAAAGTAATTTAAGAGATAATACATGCATAATTCTATATGATATAATTGTAGATGATAAATGTTAGTCAAGTGTTAGACGACGACATAAGTTGGAGCAACAATATAATTTGAGTGTTAATATCGTTCGATTCATCATCAAATTTTTAATTGTGTGGTGGAATGTATCTTGAGCCTTTGAAAACTAAAATCATAGTACTTAACCAATTTATAAGGTTCAAAATGAAATATCAAATGTTTAAACCCTAATGCTACTAAGTGTTATTAGTTTACTCTAGCGTCTACATCCTAGTTCTTGATTCACTTTCTCCTCATGCTCCCATGGGCCATGACCCTTTAAGTACATATCGTGTAAACAAAAACAACAATGAAAAGAAACACAGTCGAGTCAAAAATTACTTGGTAACAAGAAAAACAATAGCAATAAAATCTAAAACAATAACATGAAACCAAAACGATCAATGTTGAAATGGTATAATGTCAGTGCAAATCAAGTACAAATTATACAAGCGGTTATGATTATATCTGTCGAGCCAATTATGGTAACAACAAAAGGTAACCAGTAATTACACTAGTTACAATTGTACAATAATGTGAGATGGGGGTGTGGGCACACACTTAGGCATCCACCGGAAACAATAACAATAATTATATCAAGATCGATCCATGCACCTACTACGGAAATCACATATAAATTCTACTGTAAACAATGAAAATGAAGTCGTTATGGGCTGATCACACCGTTATAGATGATGCCACGGTCACAATTTATGGTCCCGCATATAGATGATAGTAAAATTTTAATGCAGAAAGAGTGTTTTACTAGATGTACGCCCCTCCCGATCATCAAACCAAAAGAGATGTACAGTTTTTGCGTACAGCATCATGCCAAATATACCCTATGATGAAACTTATATGTTGCTTTAAGACAAACTGTGCAGCGTGTCAAACCGTCTGCCCTTCTACTATTGTTAAGTTTATTTAATAACACATTTCACACAAAGTGAATGAAAATATGTGAATAATTCAAGTCCAATAAGTGACTAATTAGCCCATATTGATAGCATACAAAACTATACATGTTATTAGCACAATTACCCTTTTTCTGTTAACAAAACATTCAAATTAAATGCACCACCACCTATTCAACCCTAACTTTTGTTGTTTGGCCGAAATTGTTTGTTGGTAGGACCACATGGAGAGAAAGTCAAGAGTCATCAAAACTTACAAAATGAAGAGAGAACATAAAAACTTCACGTATTCCTTGATGTTGTGCAAAATTTTAATCTCTAATTTCTTATGGTTACTTCTTGGTAATTTGACAAAGTGAAGAGTAGGTTTTCAATCATAATCAAAATTGTTAATAGTTTGTTATCAGGTTAAATCACGAATTTGAATTAGTATCTTTTAAATACAAATTAAGTATACAACGTTATGGGTTTTTAAATAATCTTAGGCATTTAACTAATTATCTTTTAAGTAGTTTAGTTTATTGATAAACCTTAAAACAAAAAGAAAACAACCTTAACTAAACAATCCGAACCCCTTTAGCTGATCCAATTATATTATTATCGGGTTCGAGATCTATCATGTGAAAGGGGTCAGACTTAGGTAGTGTTTGGGATTACTTTTTTAATCTCCTTTTGACTTATTGGATGGGTAAAAAGATAAAAATGCCCCTCCAAATAAGTCAATAAGCTAAAAATTTTAACTTATTAACCATTTTGGAGGGACATTTTTGTCTTTTCACCCCTTAAAAAGTTAAAAAGTCTTTTTGAGAAGCAATCCCAAACATGCCCTTAAACTTTATAAAAAAACACTTGATTCATTTGATTAACATATTAAAATTGAGACACAGAGAAAATATATATATGAAAAAGAAGATGATAAACAATCAAAGCTTCAGAAAACTGTAAAAAAAGTATTTTTTTTTATTAAGAAATACTAAATGCACCAGCATTGACCGTTTACTTGTAGTCCCCATCTTACCAGTTCTTGAAGTTTCCGCACATTTGATTAACATTTACTCCTTCACAAATCATCAAATCTCATTCATTTCTACGTATTCATCGAAGATTTCATCTTCTATCTTCAAATCAATCTTTCGATTCAACATTAGTTAATCATTAGTCTTACTATCCTTCATCATATCTCTGATTACGCACAGATTTCGTCATTGATCTCCCACAGTTCTTCACAGTTCATCGATTACGGTTCGATCTCTCACTATTCTCACCCCCTTTGCTTAAATCACGAGTTTCAAGCAAAACCCATTACTGTAATCTCGAAATACACGTTTTTTAAGCATAAATCCTAGTTCACGTTTGTGGGTTTTGCGATTTGTGCACCAATTGCTGGAGAAATCGATTTGAGGGTTTTAAATCTCTCTTTTTCTCATTAGCTACTGTATTGGGTTGATTGGAGATTTCAATCTTATTTGGTTGGGTTTAGATGGGTTTTATGGGTTAGTGTTAGATCTTGTATCTTTGACCACCAACTGTTTGTGAAAATGTCTAGGAGTTATATTGATAGAGCCATGGGTTCTTACAAGAAACCACGTATCAGAGACGGTGCAGTTCGTCGGTTTCTGTTTGTAGTGTCTTTAACTTTGGCTGGAGTTCTTTTGTTGTTCTATCTTGTTGGGATGAATTCGAGCAATGAGATCGATAGTAGTAGTGAGTTTAGCTCTAACATCTCTGGTTTGATTGAAAGTATTAAGCTTCCTAAACATAATCACTTGTCGAAAATGTTGGAGGATAGAAACCAGTTGCCTCCAAGAAACTTGGATTTGTATCCAGTTCTAGCTAAAGACCGTATAGTGATCGTTCTTTATGTTCATAATCGTCCACAGTATCTGAAACTTGTTGTGGATAGCCTTTCTCGCGTGTCGGGTATCAATGAAACTTTGTTAATCGTAAGTCATGATGGATACTTTGAAGAAATGAACAAGATTGTTGAGGGGATTAGGTTCTGTCAAGTGAAACAAGTGTTTGCCCCCTTTTCCCCTCATATATTTCCGAATAGTTTTCCTGGTGTATCCCCTAATGATTGCAAAGATAAAGATAACCCAATTGAGAAAAAATGTGAAGGAAGTACTGATCAGTATGGAAATCATCGGTCTCCAAAGATAGTGTCTTTAAAACATCATTGGTGGTGGATGATGAACACGGTTTGGGATGGGTTAAGGGAGACAACAGGTCATTCTGGTGATATCCTTTTTATAGAGGAAGATCATTTCATTTTCCCAAACGCGTATCAGAATTTGAAGGTGTTAACGAAGTTAAAACCCACAAAATGCCCCGATTGTTATGCTGCAAATCTTGCTCCAAGTAATGTCAAATCCAGAGGTGAAAATTGGGATGGTTTGATAGCAGAAAGAATGGGCAACGTGGGATACACATTCAATAGAACAGTTTGGAGGAAAATACATAGAAAAGCTTCAGAATTTTGCTTCTTTGATGACTATAATTGGGATATAACAATGTGGGTGACTGTTTATCCTTCATTTGGTGGTGCAGTTTACTCTATGCGTGGGCCTAGGGCTAGTGCGGTTCACTTTGGGAAATGTGGGTTGCACCAGGGCCAAGGGGAAAACAGTGTTTGTGTGGACAACGGTGTGGTGAACATCGACACTGAAGAGATTGACAAGGTTGTTAATATTAAACCCGAGTGGGGCGTGCACGTGATAAGCAATCAAGATGGGTATCAAGCAGGATTTAGAGGGTGGGGTGGATGGGGAGATAAAAGAGATCATCAATTGTGTTTGGACTTTGCTAAGATGTACCATGTGAGGAGCAAAACGTCTTGATCGGTATGATATTTTGAATATTTTGTTGTATGTAGTTAAAAAACAGACATCATACATGTTAGAATTCACTTTCTTGAAATGGAATAAGGTTTTGGTTCTTTTTTCATAGGAGTAACATTGGGATGGATAAATGTCCACATGTTATGCTTTTGCTCATGTTCTACTTTCTCTCTTGCTTGCTTTGTAACTAACTTTTTTTTGTTAATAACTATTAGCTATTATTATTTTTATGTATCTCTGGCATAATCGTGGTCGGTAACTTCATTGTTCCTAAAGCCGAGAGAAAGAGAAGCTGGAGATTTGATGGAGGCAAGAAGAAGGGGTACTTAACACTGACTTCAACTTTAAGTCACGATAGGTGATCCTAACTCTAAAGAAACGCGGATGTGGTAGCTAACCATGACTTCTAAACATGGCGCACAAACAAACTAATGTTGAAGTCAGGGTTAGCTATCACGATTTCTGACCACTCTTAAGCTAGGGTTGCTCCACCATGCGCATAAACTAATGATATCATGATAGGCCAAAGCGTGACCGGCCAAACTCTGTGATAGTGATGTGGTGACTAGTTACATTCGGGGCTAGGTGCCCGTTTTCTAGCCTCCACCGACAAGAATGGCTTCTCTCGGCTTTGTTATTGTGAGAACATTGAAGTTGGGGTCCATGACCCGGGGTTATACATGAACCAAGAACATCATATTCTCAAAACCTCCAAAAACTACTGGCTCCTTAAAAGAAGTTTGCTTTTTAACTTGATTCCTCCATGTTATGCTTCCATTGCTTTTGTCCCCACACAATACAAATTCTCCTCAAACTAGAAACTTTTAGATATATATTTATACACGAGAATTTGTATGTAAAATGGACCGATATATCCAAAAAGAAAAATAAGCAGATATAAAGTATGTTAAGTACAAAAATGGGAATGTCTACATAATTCATATGAAAGGATTATAAGTAATGACACGTTACATTACATCCCATCCCAAGTAAGGACTTAATTAAATGTATTGTACATGGTGACGTTGGTGGTGAAATATTGCTAAACTATTGGAGTATTCATACGGGATCCCCTATAGACCCTAGATTGTATTTTTTATATTATAAGAAATGATTATGAGTGAAGAAGTAAGAAAGTTATTACTATTAATCTGTATATTTAAGAAAATCATACTTATTTTTTATAATTTTTTAATATTTTTAAAAATAGTTGTAAGTGAAAGAGAGAGAGATAATGATAAGAGTTTAATCTAATCTCACTACTCTAATAAAAGGGTAACTATGGTTGGCATATGTCATTTTTTAGAATCATCTAATGACACATGTCAGTACTATATTAATTCTAATCAAATTTTTCCCGCTTCTCTCTCCTATTAAATAATCACATTAATTGCTAATAATATTATCTATTTATTTTTACATTATAATTAGTATTTAATAAATTAAGAAAGATAAATTTTTATCAATGTTATTTCTATAGAGATAGTTTTTTTCTAAAAAGATTTATTTCTAAAAAATAAAATTATTTTTACCTAATATTTTAAAATTAGTTTTTAAAGTAATTTTGTAATAAAACAAAAATAATTAAAATAGGGATTTATAGTAAGGAAATGTTAAAAAAAATTAATGTTGTTTTAAAACAAAATGTCTAATTTATCTTTGAAAAAATAAAAAAAAATAAAAAAGATCATTTTATTGTTTTATTACTTATAACTATTACTTATATATAATTTTAATCATATCATGTTTTAGTCTATCATTTTATAATTAATAATTTTTATTCAATTTAATATTTTATTTACTCAATCCGTGTACTACTCAACCAACTCCCCTACCCCTTCTATGTTGGCTTATCATGGAAGAAATTCTACGAGCAATCATTTTCTTTCATCACACCCTCTTCTTCTGTATTACAATTCCTTCTCTTATCCATCATTTCAGGTGAACTTCTCTCTACGTTTCTCTTCCACATAGGGCCACAGGCTACCTCTTTCTTTCGAGGTATAGACAACCTAAATAACCAAACAAACAAACAAACAAACCCAGTATATCCCATTTAAAAGTAAGGTCTGAGGTAGGTGTAGTCGAGTCTTTCATCTATATTGTTAGGTAGAGAAACCGCTTCCAAAGAGACCATCGACTTGATAGCAGTTTTTATTATATAGTGCAAAATTTTGATAAATTAATAGTGGTGTTGTTCCGCTGGTGATAGTCTTAAATTATTTTCTATTTTTGTATGCATTTAACGTGTTTGTTATTGTTTTTATCGGTATAAGCTTAAATGTAAAAATAAAGAAAATATATATTAACAATTAAGGGTGTTTAAGATTTGACTCGATTGGTTTAAAAAAAAATTGGGCCCGAAACGCTAACTAAAGCTTAAAAACAACAAACCAAACCGACTAGGTTGGTTAGATCAGCCAACTTGTTTGACAGTTTGGTAATTTTAAATCTTTAAATAGTTTTTTTTTTCAAAATGGTAATTTTGTGTTAATATTTTTAGAAACGGTAAGGAGGAATGATGAATATAAACATACACATAATTGCATCCTTTTACAATGTGAAAAAAATGACAATAAAACATGTTCGGTGTTGGTTTCAACAAATCGTAAACCGTAAAATAATTTTAAACACGTCAAATTAGGAATATGATAACCATTTGTTTCTTTGTTAGCTAGTATAGAAGATGAAACAAGCAGATAAAGTTGGCTGTGTCTCAATCTCAACGGTTTAAAGTTTTTACTGGTAGATTTACTTTATCATCAATATTTGTAACCAATTGATCAAATGCCAGATCTGGAACATTGGTTTCGATAATAATTTCGACCTTTTGAGTCGGGTAACCACTTAATTTTCGTCTAATCGATTACAATAATAAGTACACCCCTTAATTAATATTATTAGATAAACACGAATGTGAGGTAAAAGCCAATTATGATGTTAAACGGATTAATTCTCATGAAAAGATGACGACAATTCATCGAAAGTTAAGTGACAAAAGATTTACCCATTTCAATGAGTTACGCTATACAATTGTTTGGACCAAAATTCCACACAAATTTCGCCAAATCCCCAAAAATAGTAAGAAAATAATGTTAATTAACAAAGGTCGGTCTTAAAATCGAAAATTGGGATGCAGCTCATCCCCAAACCTGCAAATTTCAATGGCAAATTCTGGTCCCATCAGACTTCTTCACAAACAATTTTATTATTTCACACTAGACTAGATTACTCTCATCAAAGTTTTGATTTTTAGCAGTTTCTTGGGGTTCAGCGTTCCTCTTTAAAATTTGGCATTTCTTGCTGATATTTGCAGTAATGGGTCTCTGAAAAACATGGGTTTTGAGCACCGTTTTGCAGTTCAACTTTATATTTTCTTGAAGAGAATATAGTTGCAGATTGACCCTTATCTTCCTTTGTGCTAAAAGAGCTAAAGGTGTTGCTTTTATCTGCAAAAGAATCGAATCTTGAGGTGAACTCTTGTTTTTCTTGATCTTTAGATGGAATCTCGACCTTTATTCCTTGAATTTGATATATACTGTTTGATTCCTATTAGGGTTTCAATCTTTTGATATGTTCTTCAATTATTAGGTTCAAAGATTGAAGTTTATCGCAATTCGTTAATACCCATGTTTTGATTCGATTCAAGGGATCTTGAGTTGTTGATTGAACCCTAAATTGTGCAAAAATGTCATCTAAATCGACTAGCAGAACCCACTGTTCTAAGAGCAGTTCTTCACGATTGAAACGTGATGCTCGAGTGAATTCACAAACCCCAATTGATGCCAAACTTCATGTTGATTTCGAAGATTCCGAACGACAGTTTGATTACTCGACTTCGATCGATGTCAATGCGTCTACCTCGACTAGCAATGTTCCATCATCTACCGTATCAGCTTATCTGCAAAAGATCCAAAGGGGGAGTCAAATTCAGCCCTTTGGTTGCATGATCGCCATTGATGATCAATTAAGCGTGTTAGCTTACAGTGAGAACGCGTTAGAGATGCTCGATTTAGTCCCACACGCGGTTCCTACCATCGAGCAACAAGAAGCTTTAACCTTTGGAACCGATGTCCGTACGCTTTTTAGATCTTCAAGTGCATCTGCTCTTCAAAAAGCTGCTAGTTTCCAAGAGGTTAATCTGCTAAATCCAATTTTAGTTCATAGTAGGACTTCAGGTAAACCGTTTTACGCGATTTTACATAGAGATGATGTGGGTTTGATTATAGATTTAGAGCCTGTAAATCCAGCTGAGGTACCAGTAACAGCTGCTGGAGCTTTAAAATCGTATAAACTCGCTGCAAAAGCTATTTCAAGATTACAGTCATTACAAAGTGGGAATATATCGCGGTTATGTGATGTGTTAGTTAAAGAAGTGAGTGAGTTAACAGGGTATGATCGTGTTATGGTGTATAAGTTTCATGAAGATGAACATGGTGAAGTTATTGCTGAATGTCGAAAGCCTGATCTCGAGCCCTATCTTGGGTTACATTATCCTGCAACTGATATCCCACAAGCTTCGAGGTCTCTTTTTATGAAGAATAAAGTTAGAGTGATTTGTGATTGTTTGGCTCAGCCCGTGAAAGTGATCCAAACCGAGAAGTTATCTCAGCCGTTGAATCTTTCGGGGTCGGCTTTAAGAGCACCACACGGATGCCATTCGCAGTACATGGCGAATATGGGGTCAATCGCGTCTCTTGTAATGTCTGTAACCATCAGTGATGGTGATGCAGATGATGATGATGATGATAATGATAACGATGATGGTAATGAATCCCAAAGTGGGATTAATCTTCAAGATACACAAAAGGGGAAAAGATTATGGGGTTTGGTTGTTTGTCATCATTCAAGTGCTAGATTTGTATCGTTTCCTTTACGATACGCGTGTGAGTTCTTGATTCAAGTTTTCGGTGTTCAGATAAACAAAGAAGTCGAGTTCACTGCTCAACAGCGCGAAAAGCATATATTGAAAACGCAAACGGTTCTTTGTGATATGCTGTTAAGAGATGCACCAATCGGGATCATGACACAATCGCCTAATGTTATGGACCTTGTTACATGTGACGGGGCGGCTCTTTATTACAAAAACAAGTTTTGGTTACTTGGCGTCACGCCAACCGAATCACAAGTAAAAGATATTGCAAATTGGCTTTTGGAAGAACATGTTGGGAGCACAGGTTTAAGCACAGATAGTTTACTGGATGCCGGATATCCAAACGCTCTGATTCTCGGGAAAGCAGTTTGTGGTATGGCAGCTGTTAAGATAACCTCGAAACATTTCCTCTTTTGGTTCCGGTCCCACGCTGCAAAAGAAGTGAAATGGGGCGGGGCGAAACATGACCCGGAAGATAAAGACGATGGAAGAAAACTGCACCCGAGATCATCGTTTAAGGCGTTTTTGGAGGTGGTTAAAAACCGGAGTTTACCATGGGAAGATGTGGAGATGGATGCTATACACTCTTTACAGTTGATATTAAGAGGGTCTTTGCAGGATGATGACGTGGCGGGTGATGACGATGATGATAATGATAAGAAGATCGTGAGAGTTCCGGCTGTTGATATGAGCATACAACGGGTTGATGAGTTGCGGGTTGTGGCTAATGAGATGGTTCGGTTGATAGAAACAGCTTCGGTACCTGTATTTGCTGTTGATGGAAATGGTAATATTAGCGGTTGGAACGATAAAATAGCTGAAATTACCGGATTGACATTGGATCAAGCGGTTGGTGTCTCGTTAGTTAATTTGGTTGTTGATGATTCGGTTGATGAAGTTAAAGCCATGCTTTCGTCGGCTTTACAAGGTACTCTTCTTAATGTTGATCTATTCTGTTTTCTTACTTGTGTAAGACACGTTATGTGATATTGAATAATCAGAATCAGATAATCAACTGTGATAAATGAACTGCAATAACTTGATGTAGGTTTTTTTATTTGTCAGGAATAGAAGAGAAAAATGTTGAGATCGACTTCAAATGTTTCGGTGGTCAAGAAACGAACGACCACATTACCCTTGTTACAAACGCGTGTTGTAGTCGTGATCTAAAGCAAACGATTGTAGGCGTATGCTTCGTTGGACAAGATCTAACCGCTCAAAAACTGATAACAGAAAAATATACAAAAGTGAAAGGTGATTATGCTAGCATTATCCGTAGCCCGTGTGCACTTATTCCCCCGATTTTCATGATGGATGAATACGGTAAATGCTTGGAATGGAATGATGCAATGGTAAAGTTAACAGGTCTTCCAAGGGAAGAAGCCAACAGTAAAATGCTGTTGGGTGAAGTTTTTACAGTTGGTAGTTTCGGTTGTCGGGTCAAAGGAGATATGTTGACCCGCCTCAGAATATTACTAAACGAGGTTATCTCCGGGTTGGATCCAGATAAGTTATCATTCGGGTTTTTTGACCAAAACGGTAAATATGTCGAGGGGTTACTTTTTGCTAACAAAAGGGTGAATGGAGATGGAAAGATCACTGGTGTTTTGTGTTTTTTACACATAATGAGCCCCGAGCTTCAACACGCGATGTTGGTGCAGAGAATGTCGGAGCAGGCGGCTTTAAACAGTCTTACAAAAGTTTCTTATTTGAAACATGAACTTAAGAATGGTTTAAATGGGATCAAGTTTATTGATGATTTAATGGAAGCAGAGTTGTGTGGAGAACAGAGGCGAATTTCGCATACGAGCTACTTATGTCGTGAACAATTAGCACAAATCGTTGATGATTCCGATATAGAGGGCATCGAACAATGGTATGGTTTTTAACCGATCTTGTGAAACATTTTATTCTTTATCTTTGAATAATCATGAGGACCCATCACTGTAAAAAAAAGCTCACGTGCACATCAATACCCTGCTAACCAATAAGACTGCAGCTTGCACAACATGTACCATTTCACATGTACTTTTTGTTCATTAATTTATTATATGATTATTACAACTTCAAACAGTAGACATATCCAAACACTATTATCTATATCTTTTTTTTGCTACACATGAATCTTTTTAAAGTCACATAATTGAATTAACGCGGGTGCTTTGTTTCAGTTATATGGAAGTGAAATGCGCGGAGTTCAAACTTGGGGAGTCTTTAGAGGTGGTTTTGAACCAGGTCAGGAGTTTGAGCCGTGAGCGGAAAGTGGAGGTCATTCTTGATGCACCCGAACAAGTTTCATCCTTATCGTTATTCGGTGACAATTTGAGGGTTCAACAAGTACTTTCAGATTTCTTATCGAATGCTCTCAGTTTCGCTCCCAGTTTTGAAGGATCGTCGGTTTTGTTTCGTGTAACTCACAAAATGGAGCACATTGGGGCAAAAATTCAAGTTGCACATCTTGAATTCAGGTGATTAATCTCTATTTTACTCCTGTGTTTGACTTTTCCTAGTCAATCTAACATAATTAATCATATAATAATATAAGCAGAATAATTAAGTTGCTCATATATGAAATATGATTATGTGTAAATGCTGTGATTGTTGAACAATAGAATTATGAAAAAGTATTTGTTTTATTTAAGAGTATGGTATTCTTTTATGATGAGATTATAGAAAGTTTATACACCATTTATATGTAAACCTTAGAGGTCTAAGATAGCTATTTAACATATAAGCGGGTTGTGAAATGACAGAATTACCCATCCGGCCCCGGGGATGCCAGAGAAGTTGATTCAGGATATGTTTCACCATAACCGAAGCGTCTCTAGAGAAGCTCTTGGACTTTATATAAGTCAAAGACTTGTCAAGATTATGAACGGAAGCGTACAGTATCTTAGGGAGGCTGACAGAGCTTCTTTTATTGTTTTGATCGAGCTTCCGGTCTCGCCCCTATTGACGTCTGACAATAAACGGTCAAAAAAAATATGAAAAACCGAAAGCTTCAAGAACCTGTAGAAATGGGAACGTTATGCTGATCGACTGCGTGTAACATGCTCGTGTTTTTGTACAGGAAGAACGAGGAGTGTGTGAAGGTTTACCACTGTTATGCTTTTATGAATTTTATTGTACCAAATTGTTGGTTCCTATGACATGCAACAGTCTTGTAGCGTGCATTATCCATTTTTTTGTTTTTTTAATAATAATAATAATAATAATTTTATGTTGTAAAATTAAAGGACAATGTTTATATTATAAACTCAAAACTCTTATCCTTTATCTAGGCCTAGACCAACAATTATGAACTATTTTTAAATTTTTTTTATCTATGTATTTTATTTTGTTTAGGTTAAGTTTATTTTTCTAGCTTTATTAAACGAAAACTATTTAATAAAATTTTTATAATTAGTTTGATTTTCATAATCAATTTCATCTAACAAATCATTTTCACTTTCAAAATAACTAGCATGTTTAATTTTATTATAATTTTATGGATCTAAAACAATTCTTTAACAATTTTGATTTAACGCAGCCAGCACTTCTATAGCTTGGTCGTCAACACTCCCACAGTTGTTGGTAGACATAGTCGTCACCACATACCTTCCTCACAAGAGACACTTGAAATCTACCAACAATCGGCTTTGTGAAACCCTAACCACCACCACATGCCCTTGCTCACTAGGGGAAACCCTAACATCAATTCGCTCTTCAAAATCCTAGCCACCACTACAAGCTGCCTACAAGAGCCATTGCAAACCCTATCAGAAACAAAAACAACTTGCTCTCATCGATGCTTATGTTTGTTAAACAACATAAGTTCGGAAAATTTTAAGTAAAAGTGGTCCAAAAATCGATTACTTAACATATCACTAAGATAGTAATCACCTAAGGTGGTGTTTGGGAGTGCTTTTATTTTCTCCTTTTGACTTATTTAAGGGGTAAAAAGACAAAAATACCCCTTAAATAAGTCAATAAGCTAAAATTTTTAACTTATTGAGGGGCATTTTGGTCATTTTCCTCCTAAAAAAGCTAAAAAGGACTTCTGAGATGGAGAGCCAAACACCCCCTAAGATTGGATACAAAAGTCTGAAGCCGACCAACTTTAAATAGTCATAAACTTGTTTTAGGGTTTTGCGTTACAAGCGTTTTTACAAAATAACCACCATACGCATGTTCGTTTACAGGAAAAAGTTAGCATGTTTGTCATTTATACTAATCATATCAAAACAAAACACCAAACACATTTTGTTACCTCGAGATCCTCTATCCATGACTATTACGTATGAGCTTTACCTACATAAAATTATTGTTCAACATGTATCACACATTTTGCTAGTCATAAGCTTTACCTACATATCAAAATGTTTGTGTGGCCGTGTATTTGTGGTGTGATTGCATGACCGTGGGAGTGACTTGAGAGTTTGGACAGAATGTTAGCACGACTGTGCAAGATGGTTGGGTAAAATTCTACGTAGCCGTTGGAGTGACTTGAGAATTTGGACAAAATGTTGACGTGGCCATGCAAGATGGTTGTGTAAAATTCGACACAGCCGTGTAAGGCTGCTGTTTTGGGGAAGGGGTTTGGGAGGATGGATGGGTGAAAGGTGGGTCGTTATGTGTAGTAGGCGGTGA
>BJCN01310277.1:0-11534 GCA_018326445.1 Flaveria brownii
TTAACTGTACATTTAACTAAAAGTTAGTGTAAAGGACAATAGATGTGCACATATTTTAAAAAAAGGACATTTGGTGTAATTATTAAAACTAAAGGACATACCATGTAATTTCATGTATTAATAAAGGACACAATTTGTAATTTACTCTAATTTTTGTTAAACAACCATTAAATCTCCTCACGTGCTCCTCACGTGAGGGGCAATGCTATCAATTCACCGTGAGTAGCCTCTATAGCAACTTCTCTCTCCAAACCCTACCTTCAATCCCCTCCCTCCAAAACCTCTCGCCGAAGACTCTCAAACTCACTGTCTCCCACCACTGCCTCACCGCCCTCAAACCCTACCCCGCCGCACACATCAGCCACCTCGCCATCAACAACCACCGCCTCTACGCCGCCTTCGGCACTGCATCCACGTATTCGACGCGACATCGTTCTCTCTCATCGACACTTTCACTGTCAACGATTCCTCATCAGGTTCCGTCAAATCCCTCACGTTTCATTACGAAAAAGTGTTCACATCTAATCAGGACAGTAAGATCAGAATATGGGAACTAACGGAACACAAACGGCATAAACACACCGGAACCCTACCGACGGTGGAAGATTAATAAATTGGGTGAATTGACAGTTTTGCCCCTCACATGAGGAGCACGTGGGGGAGATTTAACGGTTGTTTAACGAAAACTGGATGGAGGTACGTAAAGTGTCAGCATTCGTAAACTCAGGTATGCAAGCTGTTAAGCTGGGGCTGATCCTGTTAACACCCCTAAAACACAGGTATGAAAATTGCATTTTACTCTTAAAAGATTGATAAATTGGGTGAATTGACAGTTTTGCCCCTCACGTGAGGAGCACGTGGGGGAGATTTAACGGTTGTTTAACGAAAATTGGACGGAGGTACGTAAAGTGTTAGCATTCGTAAACTCAGGTATGCAAACTGTTAAGCTGGGGTTGATCCTGTTAACACCCCCAAAACATAGGTATGAAAATTGCAATTTACTCTTTAATTTGATAATGATCTTAAAACGACATGAGGATATGATTCTAAAGCCTACAATGACTAATATCAATTTGTGCCCCACCCCTAAGTGGTGTGGTGGTAGTGGTTTGGGATTTAAAAAGAAAGGTCAGTGGTTCGAACCTCACTAACAACAACTAACTTGGTATTGGTATTAAATTAAATTCACCTTTCAAAAAAAAACTAATATCAATTTGTGTTGGCATTTTTTTAATATTTTTTTTAGGTATGAGTTGTATTAGATTTACATAATAATTTACTTAAAAAAATACACCATTCACATGTTATAGAATATTTGATAGTACATTAACTACAACCTAATAATCTATCTATCTATTCTTATAAAACAAGGTTTTTAGTTAACATTGGTCATAATATTAGACATCTTAAGCCTAATTTTCATGCTTCTCTCTCATATTAAATATTTACATTAACTATTAATTATATTATTTATTTCTTTTTGAGATTAAAATAGTTTTTAATAAACTAAGAAAGCGTTTGTTTTATAATGTAACTTCTAAAGAAACAATCTTTTAAATAACATAAGTAATTTTTTAAAATATCAAGCTTTTTTTAAAAAACAAAAAAATTAAAATCAATGTTTTTAGAAATTAAATTGTTTATGAACCATAAAAAATTAAAATTGAAAGTTATAATAAGAAAGTTTTACAAAATGACAATTTTTAAAACGTTTTGATTTAGAACGACTTTTTACAATTTTTTAGATAAAAAAGTTTTAAAACAAAAGTTCAAAGAAATAATTTTATTGTTATATTACTTATTATAGTCGTTACATATACGCAATTTCAATAATATCATATTTTAAAATACTATTTTATAGTTAGTAATTTTTTATTATTAATTATTTAATATTATATATATTCAAACCCGTGTGTTAACCTGTTACATATTTAAATCTTTAATGAACAAAGTTAAAGTTTAACTATAAATGAAGGCGATAAGAATTTCTCTTTGTTATAGTCCATTAAAATTCTCAATGTTTGTTAAATATCTTAGGTCATTTAACATGCCAATCCAATGTCTTTTTACCCGAATATTATACCTCACACCAAACACACACTAAACTCACCTTTACGGATTATGAACTAACACATACTCACAAGCATAAACTGAGAAACCATCACGGATACCCCACCACCCAGGGCCGGCTCTATAATGTAAGTTGTGACGCAATGGGCTTATAGTCCTTAAAAAATAAGGCCCCCGTCTATAAAATATTATAGTGGGTTTTGTATTATATGGCTCAATGAAAATTTTAAAACGGGAATAACACCTGATAGTTGAGTCCCGATGAAAATTTTGATGATTTGATAGGTTATTGAATAAACACAGTTACATAATTCACAAAACAAATGACCATTTCTAAGTTTCTTCTTCTCCGATTGATTTGATCAACTTTGTCTAGCCCTTTTTTAATAAAAGAAATAAACTATCAAAGACTTAAGTTGGTATACTAAATTTTCTTTGATTTGTTGTTTTTATTGAAAGAAATTTAATTAGATTGTTTTTGTTTAAATTGCGTTTTTGAAAAGGGGTCTCGTTTTTTAGTTCGATTGGGGCCTCAAAAAACGTTAAGCCGACCCCTGCGACACTGCCTCAAAGTTACTTAAAATCTCAAACAATCCTACCCATCATCCGTCGATAGCCCAAATTAATAAAACAAAATAGGACTTTAAAGAAGAAGTCAAAGTTACACCATGCTTCACCACCTAAATTTGGAGTTTTCCCTTGGGTTAAATCTAGAAAAAGCTTTCACTTTGATCTCTTCTATGATTCTTAAACCGAAGGTTGATAGTTGTTGAATACATTTTCATTGTTGCACGTTCAAATACACCAACATGCTACAATGATGATCGCATAGAGCGGGAAGTTTACCAAATTTGTAGTTGAGATGTCTTGCGAAATATCCTCATTACACCAAGTCGTTATCCCTTACTAAACAACAGTAACAATTGGACATTTCAGATAACTCCATTTGCAAGTAGTGTTTAAGACTACCTTTCAGCCAAAAAAATTGATTTTGATGGGTAACCATAACATATTTTTCCTATCGAAACACATTGTTTCAACTTTCACTATACTGTACTTCATAATATACTTAACAAAAGATATCATAGGGCACATATAATCATTTGTACTCAAATCTTGCAACTTTAATTGACACACACTCCAAACCAGAGAAGCAACAACTCTCACACCCCCTTGCCATTTGTGCACCACCACCACCAACAACACCAACACCACCAACACCATCATACATCTCCACCCATTCTCTCTCACACACTTCACCTCTGACATGTCAGTCTCCTCTTCTTTCTCTCTCTCACATACAAAACCAATTTCAACATTTGTAATTGTTCATTGGAATCACAAAACAATGGCTTAAATTAGTGCCCACAATCACCTAAAATACAAACCCCCATATGGCAGCTACTGCCCCTTCACACCACCATAAAATTCACCTACACAAAAAACCCACCACCACCGTCGTTCGCCGGAGACCGACAGAACCCGCCGCCGGAAACCACCATCAACCCACCGTTGTTTCGCCGGAAAACAGCTCTTGGTGCTGCCCCTCCGTCGTATCCTCCACCAAACACCCACAACCGCAATCTTTATCCCAATCTCCGGCAGCCACCGAGAAATCTTTGATCTTGAAACCCGATTCACCCCTGAATCTTGAGAATTCCAACATGACGACTGCTTACAACCATCAAGAAATGATTCCATCGTCGTTTTCGAACTTCAACTCTGCTCTCACCGCCGGACTCTTGAATCCGATGTCGCCGCCGCCGCCCACCGCCGACAAGACCCGATCCAGCCCGACCCTGTTCGAGATGATGGCGAATGAACCCGATTGCAAGAACCCCATTAACCCAAACACCAATGGGTCATACACAAACCCTAAAAAAAACCCCAATAATCATGTGAATCAGCCTTCTGTTATTGATAGGCAAGCTCTGATGCAACAGCGTTTGTTGGATCTTTTGTCCTGTCGGAGCCCCGGGAGTCGGTTCAATGACCCGAATTCGAGTGATGTGAAGCTCACATTGAGCTCTAGAGATGGTATATCTGTTTGTATGAATGCTCATAGGCAGATCTTGGTCAGTCACAGTCGGTTTTTCGCGGTTAAACTGTCGGGTTATAAAGGGGGTCAGCAAGGGCAACCACCCTACATTGTTGAGGTTGCTGATTGTGATGATGTTGAGGTTTATATTGAGTCAATTAGGTTGATGTATTGTAAGGATTTGAGGAGGAAGATCATGAAGGAAGATGTTCCTAGGGTTCTTGGGATCTTGAAGGTAACTTAATTATGATTTACACATGAATTCCTTTACTTTTATGCTTATTGATCAATTATCAATGTTTGGATCTGTGTAATGTGATGATTAGCTTAAGTGTTTAACTGTGTTGTGATTGTGATCCACATGATATAGCATTTTCGTGCATGCCATTTCGTTTGTTGCATCATTGTAATCAAGAATGATCAACTGTTAGAGTTTTTAGTTCCAAACCTGAACCTCGAGTGTAGGCAGATTGCTTAAACATGTAAATATTATGCCTACTTGTATTTTGTTGAGGCGTTATTGTTGTTAGTTATACTATTTCAGACCGACGAAAATGCTGCGTATCACTTGGCACATAAGCTAATAAATGTTTTTTACCGATTAATTCCATGGAAAAATTGCAATTTTTGACTTCGCATGTAGTTTGAACAAAGTGTTTGACAATCTATCAAGTATCTTAAGAACACTTGCTTATTGTTCTTGTTATAACTCAAATTATGGTTGAAGATGAGTCTTTTGTGATCATTTAGGATATCTAATTTGCTCAATTTTGATATAGGTGTCAGCAGCAATCGGATTTGATGCTGGTGTTTTATCTTGTTTGGAGTATCTAGAAGCGGCTCCATGGGCCGAAGATGAAGAAGAAAAAGTTTCTTCTTTATTATCTGAGCTTCAGCTTGAAGGGGCAGGTCCCATTGAAGTTTTAAAGAGAGTTTCAGTTGATATTACATCTGGGGTTGATGAAAGTAAAAATAATGAAGTTATTCTTAAACTTTTGCATACGGTTCTTGAAGGTAAAGATGAAAAGGCGAGACGGGAAATGAAAGTTTTGGTGGCAAAAATGCTTCATGAGAATTCATCACATAACGATTTAAGAAAGGAATCTTTATATTCTGCTTGTGACAAATGTTTGATTTTGTTAAAAGAACATTTCTTGAAAGCTTCAAACGGGGAATTACAAGATGCTGCTCAAATCATGAGACAAGCAGATAATTTGCACTTTCTTCTTGATATTTTGATCGATAGACAGATTTCTGAAGAGTTCTTGAAATCATGGGCATCTTTAACCGAGTTATCTGAAGTTCATTCTAAAGTACCCCCACTTCATAGATATGAAATTAGTCGAGTTACAGCAAGATTATTTGTGGGAATAGGAAAAGGTCAACTCTTGGCTTCTAAAGATTTGAGATGTTTACTATTACAGACATGGTTGGTGCCTTTTTATGCTGACTTTGCTTGGATGAAAAGAGCATCTAGAGGGCTAGACCGTCATTTGATCGAAGAGGGGCTCGGGAATACTATTTTGACCTTGCCTTTGACTTGGCAACAAGAAATCTTGATGACTTGGTTTGAACGGTTTTTGAATTCTAGTGATGATTGTCCGAATATACAAAGAGCATTCGAGGTTTGGTGGAAACGGGCCTTTTGGAAGAAGGGTCATCAACAACCCGAAAGGTCACGACAGTTGCATACTACAAATCAAAATTTCAAGGATTCTTGAAACTAAGGATCACCAGCAGCCTGTTCTGCATTGCGATCTTTCTTTTAACTAGTGAGTTTGTGCTTACTCTCAGATTAGCTTTTTACGCCAAACATTTTGTTGTAAAGATTCATTATTGGCGCTGATTCTTAAAAAGGTGAGCTTTATTGAATGTTTGTTTGTGCTTTACTAAATTCGGTTAGGTTCTTGTTCTGAACACGGCTTAATAGCTTATATCAGCAGTTTTTGTGTGAGATGGTTTGATGAAATTGAGATGCACCCGATTGCCCCAAGATCTTTGCGGTTTGACTGTGATTTTCAGACTTGTATTTCGGATGTTTTTGGTGTTGCATTATTCATCATGAGATTAGGGTTATTGTGAAAAATATCACCCCATCAATTTCATTCTCAAATTGGTATAATAGGGGTGCCTGTTGCCTTCAAGAGAGTGAAATATTAATGTTTGTTATGGAAGAATATGGTGGTAGCTTTTGCTGGTGATGAGTTACTTTCAAGTGATTTAATTTAAGGCATTATGTTATTGACCCACCCCCATCAACATCCCACTTGCTATATTCATATATATATTTGTATTAAAATTATTCCTAATCAGCCTTTATTAAAGAAGTTTTAATGGTTGTGATGTTGATGCCATCAACTTGTAACATGTGTGCATGTGGGTCTGTATCTATGTAGCATATATAGAATGCACACATATATGCTTTCATATACTTGGAAAGGTTACATCAACTTTCTTTGTGCTTCTAATCTCATACTGTCATACATATTATTAATTTTAGTGGATAACTAGTTTAAGCTCGATTATAAATAAAAGCTAGCTCGAGCTTCTTGGGATTTAATTCCCTATATTGTTGATCAAGTTCAGGTTATGTAATAGCTGTATCTGAGTGTTGATATAAATTCAGGTTACAGGAGAGTCAAATTTTAAATTAACTGATTTTAATTGGAATTCGACTTGAGCCAAACTTTATAAAGATCTTGAAAAAATGGTTCTGAAAAATATTCTTAAGGTGTTTTTGTTTTCTAGTTGAGCCTTTTGATTTTATATTCATGTAGTGTTAATAATAAATGGTTTCTAGAGAAATTTTTAGCACCAAATAGGTAAGGCATGTTTTTTAAATGGTGCAATATCACCGCTTATTTTCCAAAGTTTGGTTCCAAATATGCGAGATTTGGACTAATTTTATTTATTTTCTTTTTCGTTTGGGTGGAGGGAGAGGTGGTGATGGCCCGAAATTTTTAAATTTTTTATATATTATCTATAAATACATGCATTTTTTTAAAGAAAACATATAAACTATTAATAAACTCATAAACAATGCGAATAACATTATCCTATATATGAAAGAATCAGTTTGAGAACAATAATATGAGGGTATTTTGAGTATTTCGTTTTGTTCTCAGGTACCGTGCTCTTCCTTTAAACCCATTTTGATGCTTTTAAGGTATGCTCGGTGGTGGCGGTGTGGGTGTGTTGCTGGTGGCCAACGGTGGCAAACGTCCTTTCATTTCCTGATACACAGATGCGACGACGGTGGTGGTTGTTTGGCCTCCGACGGATCTCTATTTGGGGGGTCTTTGGTGGGGGTTTGTGCTCTTCGACTGAAGGGTGTGAGGGTTAACGGCGAGACATCATGGCCACCTGGGTTGCCGACCCTTCGTTTCCCGCTGCAAAGATGTGGTGGTGCTGGTGGTTGTCCGACCTCCGACTGATATATGTTTGGTGGGGTGTTTGGTCAGCTAGGGAGGGGCGTTGTGATGGTCGATGTCCATCGGCCACCGTCATGGTTGTCGCCCCCTTGGGGATAGCCACTGATCGGCCTCCCGTTTGCTGTTGATGTAGAGGTGGCAGTCAGTTTCATGTCAGTGAGGGTGTCGATGGTGATGGTTTAACAGTCGCGGTGGCTTGTCCTCGTCTGTTTCCCTTTGATTCCCCTTTTTTGGCTGATTGAGACAATAGAGTTGTCAGATCCAGCCTCTTCTTGGTTTTTCTGAATGAATGTTGTTACCCGATGCACCTGAGACTTTGTTATGTTAATGATGATGATGATTATCTCATTTGAGGCTTTGTTGTTTGATGCTTCGTTATGTCGATGATGATGAGGATTTGCTTATCTGAGACTTTAGGCATGATGTTCATCTTAGGTTTTGATGTTTTGGGTTTTGCCTATAGTTAGGAAAGATGTCGATGATGATGACCCTGGCTCATCTAAGACTTACCCAAGCTCTATGACCAGGTACATCCGTTGGTTGAGCGGGTTGTTGCCCTGCTATTGATAAAACTGTTTTGTCAATGGCGGTTAAGAACCGCAACTAGACTGAGCTAATTTATGTTGATCCTTCTTTTGCTTGCATCGTTGTTTCAATGATGTTTACCTTGACCATGTTGATGTCATGATGCTGCAATTGGGAATATTGCTGTGATGTTGGTGATTCTACTTATATTTCAGGTCGGTAGTGATAAACATGTATTCATCTAGGTTGTCTGTTTTGTTATTACATGTATTCATCTGGGTTGTCTGTTTTGTTATTACATGTTGTACAATTCCGGGCTATGATGATGACCAATGACGACATCGGTTATTTTGACATGACTGTCATTTATGGTTATCAGCTGCAAGTGAGAGTGTTTTCTGAGCCAGATCAATCACACGCGCAACGCGCGTGGAATCGTGGATTAATATATACTAGTTTTAATAATTTTAGATTATTAAACCTTATCTTAGAGATTATTAAACAAAGCCAATAACATTTTAATAAACTAAGCCAAACATAAATAAGCGAACGTAAACAAAACAAATTATTATACGTTTTTATGCACTTGATAGAACGAATGAATCACGTTCATTAAATTTATCAAATGGAAATATTTGCTCATGTTTATTCATTTATTCAAAGAATAAACATAAACAAACTTTTTACCCAATAGTTCGTCGAACATTCGATTCGTTTACCACCCAATCCATGACAATTATCACATCATGTAACCTTCGGATCCTCATTTTGATCAAGGTTGAAAGAATATAAAAATAGGACAAATTTGTTATACCAAATTGTTTTTATCTTTAAATTACTTCAAACTACTTTATATCATATTTGTCTTTGAACTCAAAATTTATTATTTTAAGAGAAAATCTCTATCAAGTAGACTAGTTTTTTAACATCAAAGTATGTTTCATACTTTGAAATAGTTGTGACAACTTTGATCCTTTAGAATGGAGGGTGTACTCATGCCACACACCTACACTACACCATAAATCCCACTAATTAAATCTTGTCATGTCACATCATGTCACACTACTCACACACACCAACATTTGCCGGCGTGCATAGGTGGTGATGGTGTTGTCGTTTGACGTCGTGGGACGTAGTATGTCCATGGTGGAAGTGCTCCATCCACCTTTACATTATATAACGATTATTGTTGATGGGTGAAAAAGTATATAAATATTGGCCTCATTAGAATAAGTGTGCAATAAATATTTAACATTTAATAATGAAGAAAACAAAACCTTAACAACCTAGTAATTAAGTGTATGTTTGTTTTAAGTAAGTCTAATAGAAATTTAAATAAGTCTAATAGAAAATTATATACTACTTTAGTAACAAAAAAAACCATGAGTCCTGCTCCTATTACTTTATTCCTTATACTATGAAGCTGTTATTGTTGAACCCTAAGTTTAAGTTGAGCCACCCATGTCACATCTATTAATAAAATATATATATTGTCAATTAAAATTAGGGAAGAACTTAAGGTCAATTGAGAGGGAAATATCAAACTAAATTTGATCCAACCTTAAAAGAATAGTCAGTTTAATAAATAAGACATTACAAGAAAATTTTAAATTTATTATGAATCTTTCAACCTGGTTCAAACCTGACTTTCACTCATGAAAGTTCTTAGAGCGCTAGTGTTTAAAGTAACTTGGGTGTTAATAACTGAATATTTTTCATTTTAACTTCTTTGTTATAAGCTATCAATAACACGTCTAATAACGCGTTGTGGAGATTTGTGAAAAGACTTTTGAAAATATCATGGGTAGGTGTTTTTGGACCCTAGAAAATTCAAATTGTTTTTAATAATTAATGGGTTTTGTATTCTAATTGACTTGGATCTATTTGTATGAAAATGACATTTATGCGTCTTTTAGGGGCCAGAGTAGATAAGGAAAGCTGCATTTGAGTTGTCTATCATCTATATTGAACTCAAGAGTGTGGTCATAATGCCTTGTTGCATATGCCAACACCACATATTAATATATTTCTTTAGAACCGCATACACCAACTCATTACATAATATATTTAATCCACGTAATTGTTTGATATGATTCTTGAATTTTCGACTTCACGAGGATGGTATACCGTATACACTCGAATACTATTAGGCTACGTAAGTGGTATCACAATTTATTTCTAAATTACATTAATACCACTATACCAATTGAAATAATAATTAAATATAAATGTATATTAGTCATTACGATAAGATCTCACTCTAACTTCTGAACATTATCATGCAATATACAACTTGGGATCTCGAGCAATCAGTTAGTTTGTTCTGGAGGAGGACGAGAATTACCACTTATAGGATGTGATGTCAATGACTATATAGATGAGATGTTCGAGAAGGTAACATAATAGACACACTTAGGGGCTGTTTGGCAACATCTGATTGAATAAGTGCTGAACCAGTAAAAGGTCTGAACCATTAAGATGTCTGAACCAATAAGTGATCTGAACCAATAAGTATGTTTGGTTGTAAAAAGAAAAATTAATAAAATAAAACCCTCCAAGTTTTGTAAACCCTAATCAACCGTTCTGTTACAAATTTGGAGTATTCCTAATTCCTCTATATGGCATCATTGCAACAACAACAAGCTTCCAATTTGAGGTCCGTGCAAACTGTCACACCCCAACCTGGACGGCGGAAACGTCGAGGTGTGAGGGATACGATTGTTCACAGCCACATAACGCTATGTTCAAATTTAAATATTAATTGTATAAGTTTCCTACATGAATTACAAACAAAAGTTTCAAACACACAATATGTTTAAACAGAATCAAGACATAACACAACATTTCATTTATTTAACTAGGTCAACATCCTAGTTTTATTGCAAACTTCACAAGCCACTTTAAACTCGGGGGTTACCTGAAACATGAGAAAATAAAGTGTCAACTAAAAATAGTTGGTGAGTTTCCAAGGTTTTTATACATAATATGAGATGATTATAAGTAGCAATTCATGTCATAGGTTATAAGCAAGTAAGGTTATAGTACACATATCTTTACAATCAAACCTCGACTTGATTACAAGTATATAAGATTGGCTAAGTGTATTTGGTTCCCTAGTGCACAAGCATACGGCTCCTAGGAGTCGGCAGTTCCTCGACTTTAGCACCAAATAGGCTTGTCAGGCCCAAAGATCTAAGACGTCGCCGGGCTAGCAATAGTTAATGATTGTAACAAACTATGTATCACATATAATCACTTACAATACACAAATAACCATGACAAAAACATAAGGATGAATTGCAAGTGCTTTTACAAGTCTCAAACGTTTATATGTGTACAATGTATACGTATCATGTTTCACCCCAACACGGTGTGAAATAAAGTAAAAAAAATGGGCAAAGAAAACTCACATGGCGATTAAGTATATTTTGAGGATTAATTAGGTCAATACACGTCGTTACAAGATACTC
>BJCN01310279.1:991-12810 GCA_018326445.1 Flaveria brownii
AGAAAGAGAATCTACCTCAACATCCACCATTTTATTGCTAGGAAGATTACCATACCCGCGAAAGGAAACTACTGGTGTTTCACACTCAAATAAGCTTTAAACACTAGGTACCACGCATATTGCATGATTCCCATAGGAAATACTTATTCTCAATATCCAGATTGTTAGAGAAAGAGACATCAAGTGGTATGCAAATGAGGGAGGCCAAGTCCCCCTTTACAGGCTAATTCAAGCTCTAATGCTTCCCATATCGGCTTAAAGAAAGGTATCTTTTAGGGTAAAATTTTCCTTGTTCTTTTAATAATATCTTTAATTACCAGAGTACGTTGTGCCATGTGACCATTATTGTGAACTACTTAAAAGACTACTTGTACTATTTGTCAACTTTAATTTCACATGTGAAGTAGTATAGATTACTTGCATATCCACCAATCCTCATACAAGCTACATGTTACTTAGATTGCATGTTTACGGTACAAATAATGCACGATCCCATGACCTATGATCTGACAATTCTTATATGTATATATATGCATACATTATATACATTCTTTCACTCTATGTGCATAGAACATAATAAAAAATAATTATTTATATCCTAAGTATATAAATATATGAATGCCCTAGCTAGATAGCATAACAACATAAAATATAGCACGTAACTTATTACACTTGCATAACCATAATTTATCATATTCGTTGTACATTACACCTATGTATAAACATGCTTACCTAAGCATCATCTATTTATCTATACACATCTAACACACACATACACACTTGTCACGTGTATGCATATATACCTAATAAGTACATAGATACAATTAACACTTAACTTTATATACAACAAAACACAAACTATCTACATTCCTACCTACACCCCATTACCCATATTCTAAACATACATACGCTAGCTACACATATACACTCAACCTACCACGTAACCTCTCTCTTACATGCACACATGCTACTAACACATACAATATAAAATAATACATATGTCATGCACACCCAATATTTAATTACATACATGTACACACACGTCTGTGTGTATATATACACACACACACACACATATATATATATATATATGTGTGTGTGTGTGTGTGTGTATTATGACCTTAGATGCACACACATGTAATAGCGTGGCCTGCTCTATATGTACATTTTGGATTCATATGCCCTAGTAACAACAATTGGCAACACTGCCATCAAGACAAGACTCAAAGAGTTATAACACATGCAACGATATTAAAGAGCACATTTAAAGAGTTAAACCGATCTCACATGAACTGATATTATGCTGATATAACTATTTGTTAAAAATTATCTAAGTTATTTGTTATAATAAGTGGTTAATTAATGTATTCAAATACAGATAAATCATCATAAAATTAATTAACTAAGGTTGTAATTTAGAATTACAAAGGAGTAATTTATATTACATATTGTAAGGTCTTATTAAATTAAGCTATTATTTAGATTGTATCTATGTGTGTTGTAATAGAAAGTACACTTTAGATTGTTGTATAATGATCGAAATAAAAAATGGACTTGATCTAAAGCATGGGTTCAATAGGTGGTTTGTATTTATCAATACTTCACAAAGGAACTACACTATCCATTGAAGTGATTCAATTGAAAGTAATCCAGTGTAGCACTTTCGATTGTTAGTGAAAACTAGTCTTGAAGTTTTAATGTGTATGTATTCAGGTATATATTGAACAAGTTGCTACTACTTAGTTGTGAGTGAAACCCAAATAAATACAACATTCCAAATTAAATATAATTATATTTTGAAGTTATTCTTGTGTTTGGTTCCCATTGTTCATCATATTTGTATTCGACTCGTGTTTAATTTTTTCATGTAATCTAGAGTTATAGTGTTTACACCACCATAGACACATATTTTGCATTTATATGTGTGTTTATTAACCCCGTTGGTGTGTGAAAAAATATATTAATCAATTATAAAAATGATTGTCACAAATTAGTTTTAACAAGAAAATTTCTGACTAAACTTCACACAAATGGGAAATGCACGGGTCATAATATAGTACAGTTTAGATAAGTTTGGATATTGAATCCATGGACACTTTTAAGGCTCTTGGTAATAAACCTTAATTTGCGTTCTAACATAATTAATTGAATGATTTTAACTAATTATTAATAAACAAAAAAAAACAACTTACCAAAAATAAATTAAGCTAAACACAATGCATGAATTAAACAAATAAAAATTTAAAATTGGAAACATATCCGAAGTAAATACCTAGGTAGGAATCCAACTAATATGTAAAGCCACACATGTAATAACTCGTATGCTATCTCTAAAAGTGTGGATCTAATGTTGACTAGGTAAGTTACTAATCCTTATGAAAACCAAACAAGATATGTGATATGTTAATAATTACACATACAAATGATGTGTATTCATCCCCATTTTGAGAATTTTTGGTGTGAATTCATTCAACTAGACACTTATTTATGTTTAAATCGAATTTTATAGGTTCCTGGAGGGGGTTTGATGGTTTTTGTGAAATAACTAAAGATTTGATGAAATTCTGAGGAGAAGAACTTTCTGATATACCCATGCTCAGAATCAACATGCCTATGTTAAAAAAGCAGAAATTTTTTTTGTCGACCTGATGTTGAACATGCCCATGTTACTTATGAACATGGCCATGTTCGATCCATGATTGTGATATATATACCCAATCCTCCCCCATTGAGCTATATTCAATGTTTTACACCAGACCCTAGTTCTCTAGAGCCTCTTAGGTGATTTTGGGCAAATATTTGTAGATTCAAGGCTAAGATTGAAAATTGAGCACTTTCACGGAGGCACTAACATCATCCAACCTATTTTTACTTGATTTGGTTTGAATTAATCTAGATCTACTATGAGTTCTTTCATGTTCTTAAGTTGGGTGTGCTTTTTATAAGCCTCATAAGCTAAACTCTTATTATCAATTGGATTAGATAAAACTCAACATGTTTTAACAACTTGTACATGATTCTTGGTATTGTTTATGTTGATGTTATGATGAAAATTGGTTATTCTTTAATGATTATGTGTGTTTGTTTTAGTCTAAAATGTTCAACGTTGTAGGTGTTGTAAACATGTTATGTTGGAAAACCTCATGTTTTTACACCACTTATGCATATGATCGCATCTTTTGTATGCAAATTATAACATTTGACTAGGAATGGTAAATGAAGGTTGAATAGTTAGTAAACTTGGTAAATATGCATCCTTATGCTTATGTTTGAGAAAATCATGGTGTATGTCACGAATCTGTCTTGTCGTTGGTTATAAATTGGTTGTAATCGTGGTAAGATGTTTATCGTGTAGTTTTCTTTAGTTTACGCAAGTTGAGGTGGTTATCATATATTTATTATGTTGACTTTCTAAAGATTTATAGAGTTAGATAACCCTAACGGGAGTTTAATTTCATCAATTATATTAATATAATTAAATCATACGTATCTCATTGTATGACTTTAGGTGGTTATTGTGTGTTTACCATTTTAGCTTTCTAAAAAGTTAAATGTTTAGATATCGTTGAAAGGGGTTTAAGCTACTTCCATGCATTATATGTATAAAATGATCTCACATCGAATTTATGCTAGTTATTACTGATATGTTAAGTGGAGTCGAAGTAAAAGTGGTATCTTTTATTAACTATGTATCTTCATGTTCATTTTCTTTCTTTGGTAGTTTAATTTTCTAATTACTTTACTTAATTTTAATATTTACAAATCTAAACTCAATTGATCGCTTAGATAGTGATGATGGTTTAGTATTAGGAGTCATTGTGTCCATGGATCGATACTTGGTTCTTACCTAAAGCTATACTACTATGTGATAGGTGCACATGCCTGTTGTGTGTAGTTTGTTTAAGAATAATAATCATTTCTTAAATTAAAACTCAATCATATAAAAGATCCTTACTTAAAATATATATGCATTTACACACATCAATATGTTTGTTAAATGCCTAATGGAAGATTACCATTAGGTTTTCTACCCTAACGTCTTTAAAGATTTTATAATACAATACAATCCTAGGATAACCTAATCTATCACACCCTCAAAATCCGCGTGCAGAGTTTTATCGCGAGGCGTGTGACAAACCAGGATCTCAGTCATTAGTTACTTAGAACGACACTATATGCAACCTTTTAAACAAATCAGAGTTCAAAACTTTAAAACGTTTGTGGAAGCATTTTGTAAACAAATTAAACCCAAAGTACTAAAATGTAAATTGCGTAAAAACACGTGCCCAAACAATTGTATATAAATATGATGTATTCAAAATTAAAACAATGTTTGAAACAAGGCATGCTTGACTAGTGCGTGCTCCTATGGGCAACTGCTGGATACGACCTGAGAAAAGCATACTAAAGTGTCAACACGACGGTTGGTGAGTTCAAGAGTTTGTTATCATCATAAACAATAGCATTAGCAAAATATAAACAAGTGTATTGAAATAGATAGAAAGTCAAATTTCATTAGTAAAGAAACAATAATGATTTCATGATCGAAGCTGACTATGTTTGTTTGTTTGCCTCCCGCCACGACATACCGGGTCGTGACCCTGTTAGTAGTTTAGGAGAATATTGCACCGTTGACTTCTGGTCACATGGGTGGGGCTTGTCAGACCCAATAGTACTACCCAAGATTTCTCGCTAGATTCCTTAATTAACGATCCGAAAGTGTGAGGGCTTTCTATGGTATATCATACTATGTTTTTAATATACACATGTTATGAAAGTAAAGAGTTTAAAATAGTGTATGCTTTCTCCCCCAAAAAGAGAGGTAAATAAAAATGGGGCATTAAACTCACCTGGTAATCCCAAGAGACAGTAAATGCTAGTACAGGGTGTGAGTAGGGACAAACCGTCACAGGTTACCTAAATCATGTGAGTTTGTAAGTACACTAGACCAAAACAACCAAAGAGAACCTAAGTGACTTAGGAAGAAAAGACAATTGACCAAGTTGACTCGTTTGACCCATTGGTGACATATTAGTTTAATTCCCATTTAATCAAGTGTAATAGTTCATCATACATGGTTATCATACAAGATGTTCACATGTGTCACTACCTTAACCATTTATTCTACTTAGATCATCATGCAACTAGATTATCATACAAGTTCATTATCATCACATTATTCAACAAGATTTATGCCACCCAACATACTCAATAATGATCTACAACAATCCCAAGCATGATCCTATCGTAATTTACATAACCCATTACCATGTGTATCCACCAAAATGACCAAATCTCTAAATAACCAAACGAGCATTCATACAACCCAATTAATCCATTTCATCACATTAGAAACCATTAATAAACATGCTAACATGATCCTAACATCACAGACATGCCCAAACCATCATATTTAAGAATTCATACAATTAAAGTTTCCCTTTTGGGAAAGTGCATCCGAAAATCTAACACTCATTACATTCATAAATTCATCAACAATATACCTAATCAAGTCCATACTAACATCTAGACATGACTAATATCATCAAATCACCATAATTCACAAATCTCATATTCAAAAGTTTCCACGAATGGCAAGGTATGAACTGCATATCAATACTTGGATTTCTAGCATAATTATCATAATCCTAACATTCATACAACGTCATTAACATCCTAATATCATCAATTCATCACCAAATCACCAAGTTCATGAAATAAAGTTACTATTATTAGTAATATGTGAACTACACATCAACTTCATGGATTTCCTTGCAAAATCATCATAAACTAACATCAATACACTCCAACTAACATCAATACATCATCAAACAACATCAATTGCACAATCGCATGATAAAAAGTTACTATTTTAGGTAAGGGGTGAACTAGGTCATCAAAATCATGGAATTCTTGCACAATCAACATAGATTAACATTCATACAACCTAACTAACATCATATCATCATCAAATCATCATTAATTTCATATTTGCATGCCCAATTTTGAATTAGGGTTCATCATTATCAAGAACTATGAAAAAGCTTGATAAAACCTACCTTTGGATGTGTTTAGATGATGATTAGCACTTGAAATCAACTTGTAGTACTTGATTAACACTTGAAATTGACTTGTTCTTGGTCTATTAGCTTGATTTCGCAATGAGAAGGGGTATGGGATTGCTTGCGGCTGAAAATGGGGTTTGGGGGGCTAGGGTTTGGCTAATTTTGTTAAGTTTTTAGTTTAGAATACTTACCACTTAACCCTCTATCTTTGTATTTTATAAAAATAAGTCTTTTACAATCTTTTTAAAAGGTTTTTAAGTAAAATAACAATCATATAAACTAATAACAATAATCATATGCATTATCTTTATTAGTTATAAAACACACGAATTTAAATACACACGTTAACACGTCACGCGATAAAATTCACAATTAATATTTAAATCGTGTAAACACATAAGCATAACACAATAATCACATTATTGATTAGATTATTATTAGTTTATCATTGTTAATTATTATTAAGTCACCAACGTTCAATGGCAACTAGTGTGTGCTCACGACACGTGTATGCAAGACCTAACGGAACTAACGGGGCTTGGTAACGGAAAATTACAGGATGTCACATAATCAAGTCCAATTATAAACCCTAAAAAACTAAAACCATAAATGAAAGGAAAAATATGCATTCACAAACTCTAACCTAACAAGCAATAGGTAGGTGGTCTTAAGCAGCTGCTATCACCTCTAAATTCTAGAAAGATAGCACACTAGAAATACTATAAAAATCACAACCAAAATTATTAAGATCATCTCCAATAAAAGTCTAAAATTAAATACGTAAAGTAATTAAGTTTCATGTACAAAACTAACCTAGATGTCACATAATTAATAAGATCAAATACACTCAAGCATGGCAACAATTTTCAAGCATAAAACAATGCACATGTCATTATTTAATCGAAAAAATAAATTTTAAGATTAACAAACAAACATACAAGATAAAAATTGAATCTTTAGTCAATACATGCAAGTTTACAATCAAACCTAGGTAGTACTATGAAGTTAGTTGCTCAAAACGTTTGTAAATATTAATATCAGTAAAAAATGTGCAAACTTTAGTAACATAAATAAAGAAACAAAGAAATAAAACAAATATAAGGTGAAACCTAATGATCTTCAAACTTGTAAGTTTCAATCCTTGCTTCCAAAGGTTTTTCTCTACTCTAAGATGGCTTTCTAGTAGTAATCAGAAGCTCCAAATTTGAATTGTGAATTTCTTAAATGATGAGTTGTTTAAACAATGATTTTTTAGGGTTTTGGGCTATGTAAGATCTTACGAACCATAAGGGTGATCCTTAGGAGCCTTAACTTCTTAACATGGCTAATCAATATTTAATGACCTTTGACCATGATACAAGATCTTACAGATTGCATGCCTAGTTACCTTATGATTTGTGTCTTTATGTTGCTACCAAATTCTCTTTTAAACTTCAAATTTTCACCTACTTTCTCATGTAGGCTCAAATTTTGCTCAAATCACCTTCATTTATCAATAATGCTCACAAATTCATTGTGAAACACAACAACTATTGAAAATCTTATGAATTTGCATAAAACCTTCTTAAAATGTGGAATTATATTACCAAATTACACATGTGGCATGCAACATATAAAATTCCACACTTAAATGTTTGTTTGTCCCTAAGTAAAACTCATCTCACAACATAGGAAACAACAAGTTTAAATACATAAATAAAAAACGTAATTAATACCACCTGTTTCCCTTAAGGACACTATGAACGATCTTGAAAAACTGACGTACTACCTAGTTCACTTGAATACTTTAAACATATAATGATCCACAACTTCTAACAATGTTCTTTTTTTGGTTTGTTTAGTAGACTTGTATAAGATAATAAACATACAATCTCAACATCTACACCATCTAACAAATAAACTTTCCAAAAATTAAGTAGGTCTTAATATGGGTTGTAATGTGGCTAGTGCGAAGGGTAGGAATAAACAAGAGGAAAAACAAGGCTAAGGTGTTTAAAGAATCAATCTTTGCTTGGTTAAACACGTAACACAATAGTCAAGCGATAAAATGAAAACTAAGAATCGAACTTGGATCCTTTAACAAACCCTACCAATAGAGATTTATCATTTTGGGGTCAATTTTCACCCTCTTTTATTTTTCCATTTTTATGACATAATAAACACTCTTATCCAACTATAGAAACCGAGACTAACTAATAAAAAATAATAAATGAACACACTATCCAGACTAACTTAGCTAGATCTCCTAAACATACGAGTTAAAAACAAAAGGCTTAAGCAAATAAAGGCTATGCTAAAATGGGTGTACATAAACGAAAGCGATAAATAAACGGCTCAACATAGCTAACTAGTGGATAATATTTAGGGTAAGGTAGTCACAAGCTAAAGACAAGGATGCATTAGGTGCCTTTATCACTTTTGTGCATGTTCAAATTTCATGATCTCGGTATGTATAACCTAGCCTAGTTCTAAAATGCACGTAATCGTGTGATATAAACGCCAAAACAAACAAATGCATGTGAAAAGTAAATAATCAAGAAATAAAGGCTCAATCCCACACGTAAACAGAGGTAATATATGTATAAGTTGTGGAAATTGTATGTTTATTATCTCTTGATTTAGCTCACTCAATTAGACGTTTAACAAATTGTTTATTTAAAACCGCTTGTCAAGTTAATTTAAGCACATGACTTGGAAAAGTAAATCATGATTTACGTTTAACTAATAAACATCAATCGGTCTCATATCCTGATTTGTCAAGTCATGTTTTATATGCACAATGAGTAGTTCTGGGTGTGTTCAGAAGTTTTCGAGGATTTATTAATTTAATATTGTAAGGCCCCGTTCCCGGGCACCTCACAGTTGGTCATTCATAGCACTACACATACATATTAATATAATTTTCATAAGATATTACAACAGAATTTAATTATCAAAAGCCATTCATTTCATTCATAAATACAGTTGAAATGCAATACAACATTGTTAAGTTACAAAAGAAAACATTCATTAATTGCATTACAAATCAACAATAATAATATGTGTGAATGGATGCCAATCTTGCCCTTGCCGAGTAGCCTCACCCTCGTGCCATCCTCAGCAATTTACCTGCCAACTGAAAATGTATAAAAGTCAGTGTTGCTGAGTGAGTTCTAGTTTTATAAATATCAAAATACTTTATACGTTTCATACGTAAGAATACTCTTTTCTATAAAACACTTTCTTTTACTATCTCACTTGTTCATTCATTATCGTACATGTTCGTTCATTCGTACTTTATCATTTCATTCGTTATTACTCATTTCATACTTTATCATTATCTTTTGTTAACGTTCGACTCGTACTTTATCACTATCTTTCGTTCACGTTCAACTCGTACTCTATCACTTCCTTTGTTTCATCCTTTATCATCTTGCTCATTTCGTACTTATTCTAGATCCTATCAGACTTTTCCCCCATCGCGGTCTGTAACCGCCATTCCGAGCACGAAGCTCCTTTACTAATTGGCACGAAGCCTGTGGCCCGAAGCCACCATTCTAGGCACAAAGCCCCGTTACTAGTTGGCACAAAGCCCGTGGTCTGAAGCCACCATTCCGGGCACGAAGCCTCATTTCTAATTGGCATAAAGCCAGTGGTCGAATGACAAGGATCCCGTTCGTACTATGGGTTCAGTCACTAGACTGACCCCCTATGTGTGAACCCTCATGGGTTAAAATCACACGTTATAACAGAGAGTTGAGCTATCAACTCATAAAGAGTTGTAATCTTTCTTTCTTTCCGCTTGCAAGCCTTTACTTTCTTTCATTCTTTATGTTCCACTTTTGTTATCATTAATCTTATCTCTTTCATTAATGATAATACTTTACGTTTATGGTTATAAACACACCATGTGAAGTCACACATCAATATATCATAACATAAGAAACATAAAAACAAATCATACATAAGCATAACATCATCACATATCATCATACATAACATATCACCCATCATCCATCACCAAAGGTCAACTTACATCACCCCTGGGAACATCCCCAGTCAAAGCCTACACTTTACATTTTTCCCAAAATTCATAAAATAGTTCTACGTCTTAGTCGCATGAGCACTATGCAGGCGCATGGCCTTTCGGGGCACATGGTAACACTTAGGCGCATGGGAAAAGTTCTGGGCGCATGGGCACTATTAGGGCGCATGGCCCAACACTTAGTCATTCTGGGAAAATCTAGGCGCATGGGCACTATTAGTCATTCTGAGCAAATCTAGGCGCATGGGCACTATGCAGGCGCATGAGTGCCTGGGCGCATGGGCAATCTAGGCGCATGGAACACCTAGTCAAATTCAGCCTAATTCTAGGTGCATGAATGCTATTTAGGCGCATGGGGTTTTGGGCGTATGGGGTTTTGGGTGCATGGGGAACACTTAGGAAATTCAGACCGTTGGGCGCTTGGGCCTATTTCAGGGGCATGAACAACTAACCTTTAACTAACATCATAATCAGTCTCCAATTCATCATTCTAACAAGTTCTAAGCTTAGTTCTAACATACTAAGAATCTAACAGGCATACAAGCATGAACATAACCATAAATCATACCCAAACATACACCCACCCACATTCATATACATATACATACGGGTATACACACCCAATCTTTGTAAAAACATTTTAAAAATGCACTTCCAGCCCCAAAATTAGTTAAATCCTATAAAAGTGGGGTTCTAGAACTCACCTTATGCAACTTTGAGTGTGTCTTCCTTTAAACCCATATGCAATGAGTTCAAACACCTAGAAACCCACCAAACACACACACCCGAACACACACACACAAACAGATAAGCATATAATCGAGGCTAAAACCCAACAATAACACTTAAAACAACAAATTCTTACCTTGAATTCGAATTCTTCTTCTCCTTCTCTCTAGAAAACCCGAACTCTCTGCTCTTTCTCTCTAAAACCGAAAGAAGGTTGATGTGCGGTAGAATGGGCGGCCATGCCCACTTTTGTACCAACTTTTGATGCTTTTTGTCCTTTTAACACTTTTAACACCTCAACTTGGGTTAAATTATGTTTCCTTCTTTTATTCACGTTTATTCTTTCTTTCTCGTCTATTAAAAAATATCCGGGTGTTACAAGTCCACCCCCCTTATATAGGTTTCATCCCCGAAACCTGTTATTCCTCAAACAGATGAGGGTGATTTTGTCTCATCTATTCCTCAGTGTCCTACGTAGACTCGGATCCCTTTCTATGTTTCCAATGTACTCGCACCAAGGGAACCACCTTATTCCTTAACCTTTTCTCTTTACGATCAATGATCACCACTGGTTGCTCCACATAATTGAGCCGTTCATCAACATCAATATCCTCCAGTGATACTACCATATCCTCGTCTGCCAAACACTTCCGCAAATGAGATACATGGAATGTCGGGTGAATTCCATTTAACTCATCGGGTAGTTCTAACCTATAGTCTACCTCTCCTACTCGAGCAATAATTCGGAAAGGCCCTATGTACCTCGGGCTCAACTTGCCCCGCTTTCTAAACTGTATGATCCCCTTCCAAGGTGATACTTTCAACATAACTCTATCACCCACCTGGAACTCAATCGGCCGACGTCTCTTATCGGCATACGTCTTCTGCCTATCTTTGGCTGCCTTCATAAAGGTTTTATTCTTTTCGAGCTTCTCAGTCGTAGCCTCAATCACCTCAATACTTCCCAACTCCTTCTGACCAATATCACCCCAACAAACGGG
>BJCN01310287.1:0-17749 GCA_018326445.1 Flaveria brownii
TACTGATTTATGAATTTTGCCTGTTCAACCCATTAGCATTTAATAAGTCAAATTGACACATTTTCACAGATATGGGTTGCAATTGCTTCCCATTATTTGATATTTAAAAGACTAAGAACTTGTAAGCCGTGCTATCCTTGCATTAAATTCTATCACTTGCTATTTTACCTTCTTTAGACAGAAGTTGATCTTGTGCTGACATTGACTTTAAACAAACAAAACATCACATGGAATACTGTATTAGAACAAACTTGTGAAATACATATAATTCCACAACCATGAAGAATTGATGATGAATAGCTTTATAAAGCTAAGCTTTGGTTGGTAGCACAAACACCTTTAATATCTCTTTTTTTTATAACACATCTGCGATTGGTGCCAGTCACCCGTCTTTATAGTGGTTTGCATGCACTCCAAAGTTGATTAACTGCTACGCTTATCAATTTGGTTGGAATTCTTAATGGCAGAAAAGATGAATCCTTTGCATGTGGTTGAACTTATAAATGAGTAGTAATGTCCTACAGTCCTAGCCAGAAGATTCTGAGATATACTTTATTATACACTATACATTATGAAGCTCGCAGGACCTGGTGTCAATAATCAGATTTTGCATCAATTATGTTTCCCTTAACCTTATTTTTCTTTCAATAGGACCAATGAAGGACCACATTTATCTTCACTTGAATCACCTTCCACCAGAGGTTCTCAAGGAGAGGCTTCCTGGTATCTCTGAAACTGCTGCCATCTTTGCTGGTGTTGATGTTACAAAGCAACCAATTCCAGTTTTACCCACTGTGCATTACAATATGGGTGGAATCCCAACAAATTACCATGGGGAGGTAGATCTTATTATCATTATTCATATCATTTCGGTGGTAGATGCAACTAAGGGGGTGTTTGGATTTGCAATATTGGAACAGATTATTTGATTATTGTGTCCTGAAGTTTCAGTAATTAGTTTTCATTGTTCGAATAGATAGATGCTGCTTCTGATTACGTTAGGGGTTAGATAAATGATTCTGAATTATTGGTTTCATAAGGACTGCTACAAAACTCATCAGGAGATGAAATAAACTAATTTATTTACCCTTCTTTTAACCTTGTTTGGGAGATTTGTTTTTCCATTTCACAAACCCTCTCTATTTCTTTTCGCACAAGTGTCCTTTTTGTCATTTTTATCTGTTAGTTTCTTAAATATTTGTTATTTCCAAACACTCAAAATGTCTATTGATTTTATTATTACAAATGAAACAGCAGATGCTCGTCCAAACACTATTTTCTACACCCTGTTCCATTCATAGCTGATTAATCTGATGCTGATTATTAAATATCACATAATCAGTCTCACCCCCAGAAAAGATATTAATAAAAAAGAAATTGGATTTCGTATTTATCTCCTTGTTTCCTTATTGTAGGTAGTTACCGTTAAAGGCAACGACCCTGATGCGGTTGTGCCTGGGCTTATGGCTGCTGGAGAAGCAGCCTGTGCCTCTGTTCATGGTGCCAATCGTCTTGGTGCTAATTCCCTTCTTGACATTGTTGTTTTTGGTCGTGCCTGTGCAAATAGAGTTGCAGAGATCCATAGACCAGGTGAATTTTCCATGCAAGTCCTAAGCACATAATTTATAAAATCTCTTCATAAGATAGCCTAATAACATTACTTCTGTACAGGGGAAAGACAAAAGCCATTGCCTAAGGATGCTGGAGAGAAGACCATTGCATGGTTAGACAAGATTAGGAATTCAAATGGCTCACTTCCTACCTCGAAGATTAGGTTAAATATGCAGCGAATTATGCAAAACAACGCTGCCGTGTTTCGAACTCAGGAGACGTTAGAAGAAGGTACTTTAAAAAAGTAAAATTATCATAGTTTTTTGTCAAAAAGTACATCTCCTAAGCCTATCTCCATTACCACCAAATTGGCGTCTTGGGGTAAGAATCGTCTCCAATCAAGACACCAAATTTGGTCATCTTTGCCAGATTACACCAAATTTGGTGCAACATTATTCATCATTCCAAGTATTCATCTTTGGTTAAAAACCTTTTATTATATACCCTTGTTGTATTTGAAGCTAATTCACAGAACGGATATGTTGAAATCTCTCTGAGACCTATAAAAGAGTCCATTATTGAATAAAATATTTAGCTTATTTTTGTTACTCATTTTTTTTTATTAGTAGTAGTTTCTGTGATTTAGCAAGAAAATACATAATTAGTGGTACCTAAGTGTAAAAGCGAATAAACCACAATTATGTGCTTTCATATAAAATATTTAGCTTATTTTTGTTATTCATTTTTATTTCTTGTTAGTAGTAGTTTCTGTCATTTAGCAAGAAAATACATAATTAATGGTACATAAGTGTAAAAGCGAATATACCACAATTATGTGCTTTCATAGGATTCATTATTTAGATTAAGATAAACAGCAAACCCTTGTGGGAACCACCTATTATTTCCTCTTATCTATATTTGCTCACTGTTTTTGAGGGTTGCAGGTTGCAATCTGATTGATAAAGCATGGGAGAGCTACCATGATGTTAAATTGAAAGACCGAAGCTTGATATGGTAAATCTTACCATTTACTTTTTCATTAGAGTTCTCTCTTTTCTGAGACTTATGTAGCTGATACATAATTCAGGAACTCGGACTTAATTGAGACCATAGAGTTGGAAAACCTCTTGA
Organism: Flaveria brownii; assembly: GCA_018326445.1. Classification (NCBI taxonomy): domain Eukaryota; kingdom Viridiplantae; phylum Streptophyta; class Magnoliopsida; order Asterales; family Asteraceae; genus Flaveria; species Flaveria brownii. The sequence goes on from BJCN01310287.1 coordinate 2,683, forward strand.
TCAATGCATGTATCACCATGCATTCAGCTGAAGCTAGGAAAGAGAGTAGAGGAGCTCATGCCCGTGAAGATTTTACGGTTACTTTAAACTCATGATCCTTTTTAGATTGGTTTCTCTTCAAAAATCTGTCTCATAAGCTATGAAATTATATGGTTTTGCAGAAAAGAGATGATGATAATTGGATGAAACACACACTGGGGTAACTTTTCTCTCTCCCTCTCTCTGCAACCCCCCCCCCCTTCCTATATACAGTATGGGATATTTTATCTCAAACAGCTCAATATTTCAAACTTAGTGAAATGAAATGGGTCTCAATTATCCCACGTGTGACTCACCAAACTAATTTTTTAATAGTAAACAAAATACCAATGGTTACAAAAGTGCTTTCTAGAGGTACACATCTTATGTAGTGACCGCCTAAAGTTGAAAGACTTTTTGTACTTCCTCTTATCATTTGTGCATATACACGTGCATGTATAAATACTTTTTGTACACATGCATGTATAAGGTATCACTGCATAGAATTTCTATCTACTTCTGCCTAGAGGTACACATCTTATGTGTGATGCTTGATAGGAATTGGGCAAGTAATGTATCAACACTAGTGTAACAAGCAATTATATAGTACTAGTTTAATTGCTTAGTACATATTTAACAAATAATTGAATATACATCATTTTTGACCGTAATATCTATAACCAATATATTATATGAAAAAGCTTTCGCTAACCAATTGATAACCAGATTTTTGGGTATTCATTTGTAGACACATTTTACTGTCTTGGTTGTACCTCGTGCAGTGATTGGCTGATTGCTAATAATTTCCAACCCCCTACCAGTCTAGAGAAGGGAATTTGGACCCATTTAGCTATAAATATGTCAAAAGTCACCCAAAGTGTTTTGAAATGTTTAAAACCCTATAAATATTTTTTTTAAAACAACTAGATTTTTAATTTAACAATAGTAATACAATAAATTGGTTTTTTAATAATATTTTCAAATGGGCAGACCTGACCCGAGCTGTTTGGACCCATATTTATAAACTACACATACCGTTACATAACCCTCAAGCCCTACATTTTGCCATCTCCACTTCACACACGTACATACTAGCATTAGTTTCTGCTTTGGTTTGTAAGATTGTTGCAGTTTGAGATGTTACATTCCTTTATCATATAGGAAGATGATCAGTCCTTTTTCTATTTTTAACGGAATGTAATGGTGTGTTTATTTCAAAAACTGCAGATACTGGGAGAACGAGAAGGTCCGATTGGACTACAGGCCAGTTCACATGAATACCCTTGATGACGAGGTCGAGACTTTCCCACCAAAAGCTCGTGTGTACTAACATCATCACACAATCACAATAATCCGTCTTTCTCGAACGAGTTATCGTTACCAAAAGTGTGTTGAACTGCAAAATTTTGCTAATAAGTTGTTGCATTCATCATTTGACGCACAACCCAAAAAACTGCACATAAATTATCTTTGCAAAAACTCATTCTAGCTTTTGGTTGTAACTTTTTTTAGACTTAGTATTAATGCACTGTATCTTGAATAATCTTTTAAGCTTAGGGCTTCGACTAAGTCATTGATCATCCCAACTTTTATAGCGATAAACAATAAGATTGTAGTTTCAAAAGATAGCTCATAATCTTGTTGATTGTTTTTTGTGTATTGCAAAAGTGGTTTAGGGAATGACTAGATAATAATCTATACTATTGATTTAACTGGTAACAATTTTAACTTTTATTTTTTTACCAATAACAATCCCAATAGCATAATTATTAAAAATTTACGTTTGATTTCAACTCGATTTCGTACACAATAATGATTATGAACGACATGAAAAAACATACAATCTAAATCGAGCTTAAAATAAGTATGAATCGAGTGTGAATATATAACAATTATGTTACTGAGATTGTTATTGGTAATAAAATATAAAAGTTAGGATTTTTATCGGACAAATCAATAATGTGGATTATTATTGACCAATAAATAATAGTTTGGGTTATTATAATTCAATTTGCCTGTTTTTTTAGTCTTTCATAATTGTTAAAACCATTATTTTAGTTTTTTCTTTCTATAATACCTTTACCATTTTATTTTGTTTAGTATCATAGAAAAGTAAAAACTACCATGCTTTGTCAATTACTCTATATATGAAAGATGCAACACAATGAACAGTAACTCAGGGGTATTTTTGGTATTTTATTGTTTCTCTAGCTCTGTGGCACTGTGCAGTGCCTTCTTATGTGATATCCACCTCTTTTTCTTCATTTGGTGGTTGTGGGTGCCGACGCGGTGGTCGATCGGCTGTTGAAGCCGATTCGTTTTCGCCGGTCGGCCGTCGACTTTAAACACCGATGGTTGTTTGTGCGTATGTTGGTGTAGGCGTTGCTAGGGTCCGCCTCCCTACCGTGCCATTGCCGTTGTGTGTTGTCGGTGGTCGTCCGATTGGGCTTACGATTTAGATCTGAGGTTCAATGCAAAGAAGAAGGCGGTGCTGGTGGCAGTGTAAGCAGTGTTCCCCTCGGCCGGGTGTCAGGGTACCGCCGACTCTTCATAATCTCTCCGTTACCCTTTTAGGGTTTTCGGACGGCACTGCCCACTGTTGCCCCCCGCCGTCGTCGCGTGCATGTGTTGATGGTGGCGCCTCCTGCCGCCGATGGTGACATCTATTGTCTGTGGAGTTTCGTTTTGGTTTTATCTGACCTAATGCAGTGCCATGAACAGTAACTCAGGGGTATTTTGCGTGTGGAGTAATCCTCGGGTTTCGTGCTGTGCTTTCGTATGTGTTACCGGATTTGTTTTTTCATTTGGTGGTCGTGGGTTGCCGTCGCCTTCGCCGTTCGGTTGTTGGTGGGTTTATGTCACCCTAACCGTCAATGATGATGACGACCTGTCATCTGAGATCCTTATACCTCCATTATTTTTGGTTGATTACATTAAATCTGTTTCTGGTTTGCTGATGATCGTGGCTATTCCCTCTTGCTATGATGATGACTGTGGTCAAGGTGGTTTCTTGGCGTGACAGACTTGGTGATGGCAAGTGTGGTGTGCTGCACTTGCAAGCTGAGTTGCAGCCATAGTAATCAAAAACCCAAATCTGAGCAAATTGACTCATGTTTTGAGTATTTTTGCTGTGATTTTTTACTTACTTTATTAACGTATTTCAGTGGGTTTCTAATAGGAAAAATTATGTAAACAATTTACTCTTAAGAGCCTTATAGGAATTATAATTACAACCTTATGATTTAATGAATGTTTTAGACTCGGGAGTTCTGATGCATGAGTTACCCATTATTTGAGACTCGGTTATATCCGTTTTCAAAACGCGCAACGTGCGTGGGGTATCACCCCTGGTTTATACTAAAATTCTTAAACATGTTTTCAAAATGCAGGTTATTATTTTTTTTTTAATTTTTTTATATAAATCTTAACCGGTAAAACGATAGACTTGAAAAGGGTCGGTAGTCGGTACGGAATACTTGCTTCCCTCCCAAGAAACGAAATCCTCTAGTCACAACCGCCTTTGTAGAGCATACGTCATCAGCTTATCTATCAGCCGTTGGATCATCGTTCTATATGTGAATCTCATCCATCTATGAACACGCTTGGCATTATAAAACCCAAATTACGAGATCGTTCCCTCTCATCTCGCGGAAAAATGTGTGGGTATCGTATCCTCTTCATCTTGCAAGAAGTTTCTCGACTTCCGTTCAATCAGCCTGTTATTCAGACGGATCTGTTGGCTATCGGCCTTCTGATAAACTTGTTATGGATCGATTAGAGTTTATGCAGAAAGCCGATGGTTTTGACACGAGTAGTCGATTTGTCTTCTTTCGTCTACCGTTGATCGGCTGTAACGTGATTATTCGGCGTGAATTTGTCTATCAACATCTCAGATCTGCAATTTCTGCTCGTGAAGGTACGATTTGCTTCGTATTTGTATCCTTAAGGAAGTTTATTGTTCTTTTGGCGATAAAACTTCTTCTATTAGACGATTTTTTTGTTCGATTTTTGATCTCAACTTGCAGTGGGAGATGGAAACGTCGATTGATCCTTTGTAGGATGTTTTAGTTTTCTAAAAAATATAAAAATCAAAATAACTTATTGGATTTCATCTTTTTATAATTGCAGATTTGCAGGTTTTCTGGTGCCCGGTGAAATCTTCTGGTTGTCGTGATTCAGTTGCACCTACTGATTCGCTTGATCCATCATCAGAATCGTGGGAACATTACTCTCGTTATTATTATGATCCAGGTTTGTATGTAGATTCTGTAGTTGGGAGTAAAGGATATCATGTTGTATAGTAGGTGTCCATTATGTCCTATTACGCCTTGTTATTCGACCTTTGCCATGATGGGTGCGCTCGCATGGCAGGTCACCCCATCCTAATAAAAGTTAGTTTGTTTGTTGCGGGGGGAGATCGCACAGGGTTTGCCTGGGGTCTCTCCTCTGGTGTGCACGCCTATTTTGGTGTGTGATGTCTCTCTGTTTCTGCTTGTTTACGTGTGCGTGCGATCTAGCGGTGCTCAAAGCCTCTTACATTCCATACTGTAGATATATCAACAACAAATATCCAATGAACACCAATACACAATCAAGGTTTAACTAATTCTCGATTATCACTTGAAGGTACTTTCATTTAACTTCTTATCATGGGCTTATATGATACATATCTTGATTCGTGTTTATATGATGTATAACAGGCCACAGCGATGAAATTATATATTGAACTGATGTTTTGTGTTGAATGTTCCTTGCATAGGATCACTATGTAAGAGACTTTGAAGCTCTATCCGACATGCAATTTACCAAGCATTATAACTGTCTTGCAATCAGTAAAAAAATCCATGCATTAGTTGTCAAACATTATAACCGTCTTGCAATCAGTTAAAAAGTTAAACTTTTTAACAACGTAAGTTTACAATGGACTTGTGTAGGATGCAGGTGATTCGTGAGCTCTACTTAACTAATGCCGGCTGCAAGTGACCTTTGGTCACGCCTGATAGTTGACAGATTACATTGTTTCTGGTCAAGTAGATTGCAGTAATCTATCATTGTTTCTGGTCAAGTAGATTGCAGTAATCTATAGTCTTTACCGGCGTTGTGTTCTCTGACCATTAGACAAGAAATGTCTCATACTCTGATCTTTTTCTTCCAAGATTAGTCACTGTGGATCATGGTTTGAAATGGATAATGACAATTTGACAATGGGCTAATGTGCTTAAAACAATCCAAATTTGCAAACTTCCAAAAACAGCGAGCACATAAGGGGTATATATTATGTTGGTTACACTTTGGACTTTAACAACTTGGCAATTATCCGAATACAAGTGTGATAAAGATAACTGGTATTCCAATGTTCGATCTTCATCATGGTATGTTACTTCAAACTTGTAGACCCATGCAATCAACGACATGTTTGCTGGTAACTTCTTATTAAGAACCTTAATTTATTTACTCCTACGGTAATTATAACTATGGCATTTTTTATTATCTTGATTATGTTGATAATTGTTGGTATATTTTAGTGTACAATCTCGACTGTTGGTCCCCTTAATGTAGTAGATTCAGTACATGTTTAGTTTTTTTGTATGAATTGTAACTACAGTCATGGTTTACTATCTCATGTTGAGATAGATTTGAGCCTTAAGGATCTTGTTAACGTTGTGGCTGTGCAGTAATTGGTCTTCAGCACCGTTTGGGGTTGAATACGGTTTCTTAAGATAGTTTTTTTTATTTTATTTTGTGGAGGCAGTTGATACTGCTACGATTTTTATGGTGATGCATCAATCGGTCTTCAGCACCCTCGGGGGTTGAATACGGTTTCCTAAGGTGACCTTATTTTGCGGAGGGAGTTGATACTGCTACTGTGCTGATGGTCATGCGTCTGTGTGTTGTACAAAAAACTTTCCACAGCTGCTGGCGTGTGCGTACTCCTTTGTCTTCTACAGCCGCTGGTGCATTCTTTGTCTACATTAGCTTTGCGTGTTCTCCTTTGTCTACAACTGCTTTTTGGTACGACTTTCATCATTTCTGTCCTGGCAGGTTTTGGTTTTGCTTGTTTCATGATGGTTGCACATGAGGTTCGTTTTCCTAATACGTGCTTGATAACAAATTGTTCTTGGTTTGAACACAGTTCCTTTTATTTCCAGTTAATTGTAGCTGCCTTCAATAGCAGGTAAATCATCATGACCCGTTATGTCTTAGGTCTGCATCTTGGGATGGTAGGATCTGGTTTAACCTGATTTCAGCATGGTGACTTTATGGTTTGGGTGATCTCTGGTGCTTTAAACATCTGATGATGTATGTATGTTGTTGATGTTTGTTTATGGTGGTTCTTCCTAATGTCGACAGTCTTTTGTCCCTTTATCAGGGTTAACTGTGCCTATACTTGTTGATTGGTAGGTTCCATTTTTAGTTGGATGCTTCTTCTCTAGAAGTCCTTACCTTTTACCTTTATATTTATAATATTTATCAGTCCTTTCAACATGCAAGTTGTATTCTTGCTAAACAAGCGTCAATTAGTTGCCCATACCATACTTTCCAGCCATCTCAACTGTTCTGTATTCCACGATGATATACGAGTCCATCCCACTATAAAATTCGGTTGATGTGATGGTTTGTAATGATCATAGATCATATTCTCATTTTCTTGTTGGGCATGTCTACGAGAACAAAGTCGGTGTTTGCAATATTTAAACAACTGCGTGGCAAGCCAAGTCCTTCCAACTGAAAATGGTCTCTCCTTGTCAATGATCTAGAGGATTACCTAAGGTTCATTTGAATATATGCCAGAGATGATTACTTCAGCACCCAAAGGACCTGCTCTCAATGATCCCCTTGGCACCTGTTCATCTAATGGTGTCTTGTTGTACTCATTGCCATATAGAAAGCAATCTGAACCTGATCTCTCTCATAGAGCGACTTAGCCCTAGCTTCAAAGTGCTAGGCATGTCTCTCGTTATATGATTTAAAGTGCAAAAAGGGGGGATCATGGAAGAAATAAATGCTCTTTTATAGGAAACAAGAATGGGAAGTTCTGAAAACTTAAGAAATTATAAATGCTCTTTTATAGTAAAGAAGAATGGAAAGTTCTGAAAACTTAAGAAAGAAAAAAGCCAAGTGATTGTGAATGTAATTTTCAACTGAAGTTGGTGCTGGTAGTAAATTTTTAAGGCCAAGTTGCTCAGGGTTACACCCAGAATTGTGGAATGAACTATGAGTTGGTGGCAGAGCTATACTCCACTTTCAGCAAATACAGATAAAGAACCACATTGATTATATGTAGAAGGTGTGAGATCCTAAATAGAACATAAAAAAGGGAAGATTTTATGATGGAACCTCCTCCAGGTTTTGAGGCAATTAATTATAGAAGACAAATAAAGGAGCATCGTATGGTTTGGAAGTGTCTTATCGTGTATACCCAAAAAATGGAGCCTGTTTATGCAGCAATCTGGGGGCATGTGCGAGTCAAACTGAGCACAACTTGTTTGTGAAATACTAATGCGGTAATGGTAAGAAGTTGGTATTACTCGTACAGTATGTTGATGATATGATCCTTACTATGGTTATCATTGAAGTTTGAAGAAAAACTTGAATTCCGAGTCTAAAGTCAAATGGTAAGCAACAGTATTTTACAGAAATGGGGATTCTTGGAAGCAAGCAATTATTATTTCTCAGTGAAGGAGTCCTAGATCTTCTAAAGTTGCTGATAGTTTTTTAGCTCTAATGCGGCTCTTAATCTGGCTAAATTCATCTTAAAACCTGAATATTTGGTATCCATGCTGTTTTATTGTTCTGGTTGCGTTGAAAGTCGAAATGTGGCGGGTGGGAACATCATCTATTCATCCATGGTGTAGTGGAGTTGGATTCTTTGCTTGTGTGTTCTGACTCGGTGACATTTGAGCATATGTCTATTTCTAAAATTAGTTTGTGACACGGATAGGATGCAATGAAGAATGAATGTCAGTTATAGAGACCGGTTGTGAGGATTATGCCTCCAGGGTGCAGAGCCCACACTGGTGGTGGTGGTGTCATGGGTGTAAGAGGGGGAACCGTGGTGTTTATATCTTTGTTGAGGATCATATGACGTGTGAGCGTGGGATTGCCCCAGGGGAAGCTCGTCAGCCCGTTGTTTCATTTAGTCTTGGCCAAAATGATGCAACTTCATTTACAATTTTACTGTTATATGTTGGGTATGGGAAATTAAATTCTATACCAGTAAATATATAGGACTTTTCCTGTATTTTCTTCCGTCTATAAATGTAGATATAGTGTATCTACTCTTTGCAAGTAAATATAGTAATAGAAGGGAAGTAAAATCTTATTCATGTATAAATGTTAAGAGGAAGCAAGTGTATCAAGTTTCTTCATAATGAGGCGCTAAGGGACAACCGGGCTTTTTTTTAGTGCATCTATCAAATTAAAACTATGAACAATCGGTTATATGTTTTAACTACGATTAATGAATTAAACTACAATGAACAAAATTGAATAGTTGCAACAAAATTAGACAAAAAAAAAAAAAAAACTTACACCAAATAGAAAAATAAAAAATTACCCCTATAAGCTAACTGTTGCATCGCGAGTATGTATTTATACAAGACCTTATAACTTTTATTTCATATTGCAAACCAGAATAAGAAGATTTTTCGTTACTTTTTAAACCGATAAGTATATAAGTTCCCAAGGTTCTAGTGTCATGAACTTACAAAGCTACCATACATTTACGGTTGTGACGAGAAAAGATAAGTCATAAATCTTTATAACTGATGACGGCGAACAGATGCTTGAGTCTTTTATTAAAAAGTTGTGCATCATTTTTAATTCAGTTTTTAACGCGAAAATGAGATCGTGTAAAAGAAAAGGAGTGTATTCGTGTATTTATAGTAAATTAAATATCTTTTAAACGGTGAAAAATTACGCGTTGCATCCACTTCTTTAGGATGTAACGCTAATTTTTGAGAGTACTGCGTCGCTTAGTTGACCCGACGGCCACTATTTTTCAACCAATCTGTCCAATCCGACACTCCGATAGAGGGATGCCGGATGGGGTAGCGTTCCCGCCAACTTGCCCGTAACCTAGGCGGAAGCCGCATCATATGGTTAAGCAGTTAATAACTCATAACTACATTTATTTTAACAACAAATGTATGATCCTAATTCCGATGATAGATGTTACCTTAATGGGTCTAGCTATGCGTTTCTCAGTTAGAACCGCATCCATCCATCGTTAGGAGGAAACAATTTTAGTTTGAGCAAAAAACACTCAAAACATCAAGTCAACTTAAAACATTTTTAAATACAAAACTTGAACTTCCAACTAAAAAACCTTGCATTAACTCAAAATATCTTTACTCTGAGCAAAACTTGAACTCTAGCACTAAAGCTATCATTTTTAGTTTTCATTTTACTCATTTGATCTTTACTAGCTAAGTTAATTATCCCGATTTGAAAAGCAAAGCGAACGGTGGGACCAATATGGATTCTAAATTAGTAAATCCTAATGGGCAAGATTCTATCCCGATTATCAAGTCAACGGCGTGATGGAGACAAAAGGGGCAAAACTGTCCAAACCCACCCCCCGCAACTTTCTTAAAATAGCATCTCCCTATTATCCTCCAACCCTAAAAGCGACGCCGTCCCCACCCCCATGTCCACCGCCGTGGACGGCAGCGACGACGAGATCAATCCCGTCACCATGCTGCAACTAGATGCAAATGACGATGATGCACAACAGAATACCAACAATAAAGTAGTTCCTACACACGTTCAACACCAAACTTACCACCTGAACTCCGTCAACTCCAGCGTCTTAATCCGCCAGCTTCCGTCGCAAGGCCTCTCGTTCCAGCTCTGGCCGGCGGCTGATACTTTCGTCAAACTCCTCGACTCTTACAACGCTTCCAACACCGATTCATTCTCCACCGCCATTACTGACGTCATAACCCGACGACGACGGATACTCCGTGTTTTGGAGCTCGGATCTGGCACCGGCGTCGTCGGAATCGCCGCCTCCGCCGTGCTCGGCGCTGACGTCACCGTGACGGACCTGCCGCACGTGCTGCCGAACCTCACGTTCAATGCCGACGCGAACTCGACGGTGTTAGCCCTACGCGGCGGTGAAGTCCACGTGGCAGCGCTTAGTTGGGGGAAAATTGAAGAGATGGAGGCGATTGGGCGGGAATATGACTTGATTATTGGTTCTGATGTGGTGTATCATGATAATTTGTACGAACCTTTGGTTGAGACGTTGAAGTATTTGTTGTTGGGCGGTGGTGGTGGTGGTGGTGATGGTGAGAAGGTGTTTCTGATGGCGCATTTGAGGCGGTGGAAGAAGGAATCGGGATTTTTTAAGAAAGCGAAGAAGTATTTTGAGGTTGAATTGGTGCATGAAGATGCTCCATCAGGTGATTATAGAACCGGTGTTGTGGTCTATCGTTTTGCGAGGAAAGATGCTGTTTTCAGATAGCATCAACTGTCTTTTTTTGTTTGAAAGGGTGATTTTGGGCGAAACAGTTGTTTCTTTCTTCTTTTCTTTCTATATGCTTTTGATACTTGTACCATACAATCAGCTATGGTTGCAAATCGCAATCGCAATCGCAATCGAGCTGAGCTCCATGTTTGGTAGACTGAACTTGATCAATTGTTCAATACAAATTGCTAAAGTAGCTTGCCTTATAGTGCTCAAATAGATCGATGAAACAGTACACGAGAAGTAGTTTACGCTTGTTTGATGGAATGGGGAACTGTTTGTTTCACATAATCACAATGGGGATTGTATGATTACAGTAACGCATTCAACCCATTATAACTGTGTATCTAGAACTACGTACACGTCTTTACATCGTGGACCATCGTATGCTTCGCACATGCACATTAAAGACCCTATTTACATGAATCTCTAGGTTCGATTCAAATCAGCTGCTACAGATAAATATCATCCACCAACCATATTTCTTTACATACAAACTAACATTCAATTTATTCAAGTCTGAGTTGAGTTTGAACTTGATTTTTATTTAAAAAATTTGACTTGTGTACAGGCTACTCCTGATGCAGAACTGTTACCTGATTGAACTGGTTAATATCCTAATTGATGGGGGTGAAATAAGAGAAGTACAAATGGCAAGCGTAGCCTGAAAAAACCCGGTCATAGACTCGTTTAATCCAAGTTTCATATTTGAACAATCCGGACCAAGCCTGATTAAGCCATGTCCTGCACCCAGTAATGGCGTGTCAGTTTCCAGGTACAGGCCTACTTCGTGCAATGAGTAATAGTTGTACATTCGATCCATCTCGTGAGAAAGGGCAAACCCGATCTTGATTTTCTCTTTAATAAACACAAAGCCTCTGAAATAAATGTGGAACCTCTGGGCCTTATTTGATCATTTCTTCTGTCAACACAGGTACTTGGGAGGTTGAGGCTGATGACTGATAAATAACATCAGTAATACATTTGCATAAGCTTCACAAGGCAAAATTAAACTTACAAGTTTATTAAATAAATAAATGAACACAAAATAAACATGGCAGATGAACAAAAAGCTGCCAAGCATGATCTTATCGTCTCCTTAGAGAAGATCCCTTTCTGGTAGCTTTTGTATTTTGGGAGTTTCGGAAGCAAATAAAGTGGTTAATGGTGGTTCCGTCAGGATACAGTGCAAAAACACTGGTTCCTATGTTTTTGCTGCAAAGTGAACATACGCTCTCAGCTGTGATCTTCAGTTCTGTTTTTCTTTTGATATACAGTTCGCCTTTAACCTGTGTGTCATAAATTAAAACGCATGATCAGACGTGATTTCGCAGATTCATTCTTAATGATTCTTCACAATAACAAAAAAGTATCAATATACTTCAAAACTCTAATACAACAAGATATAAGATACAATTTAATGGGAAACATAAAGGCTTATTAAAATATTTCGTGTTTCGGTTTCTATAGGATGATTCTGGCCATAAACTGAACATGTCAAAGAAACTAGATCTGTTGTCATGTTTTAGGTTCTCATTTTAACCCGGCTAAATGATATGAATGACCAATATGAGTACAACCGATTCGTCACTCACAAAATTTGATGCATGAGAAGGTAAACATACCTGAAGGCTCTCGTATTGTCTCAGGCTCTTGATCACCGAATTGTTTCGATATGATTCACTGGTTTTTCTCATGAGAGGTCCAAGAAATGGATACACCTTCTGAACAATCAAACAGGAAAAAAAAGCTTCAGAAGCCAAACACAATACGCGATCAAATTGAGTCTAGAATGTGTGGATTCCAAATTGATTCATAACAGTTATATACATACATGATAATCTTTCATATACTTTATTACTTCCATCACCCCATTTAAATTGCAACTTTTAACATAAATGGAATGACTAAAATACATTCCAATAAAGATAATAAAGAGGGTGGCCACAATATTGTTCAGAGTTGACTTCTATTTACTAAAATGCATTTCAATACCACAAGTCATTACCATCTGTAAAACACTTTTATGTTGATTATCACATGACTTCAAGTACTTTTCTCTCTTCTCTTGCATATAACTAATTGGAAGTCACAATCTCGACTTTTACTTATAAATGGGTCAACTTCGGCTGTTTTCTCAAATGGGTCAAATCAGATAATTTTAGCTGAAAGGAGGATCGGGTCAAACAGGTTAAAAGCCAGGTCTATTTTCAATGCATACAATCTTCTAAATCCTTTTGTTCAGTCTTTAAAAATGTGTTTTTTGTAATCATAACTAAGACATTAACTATTTATACCTTTTTAAAGCGAACAAAAAAAATGCTTGTAGGCCAACGCAACTCAACCTAGTCCATTTTAACTTGTATTAACAATGGTCTGGTTTCAACCCAAAATGTTTTTGACCAATTACCCAACCCACCCATCTCGTCATCTCTAGACATACCATATATATGTTTAAAAATTAACAAAATCATGAAAAGAAAAGAAAGTATAGGTGTTACTTGTAGCTTAGTATCTTTAGGCATGAGTCTCAAGGCCTTTGGCCCGTGAATCCGGTCCCACCTCTGCCTCAGTATATCAAAGACCTCATCCGGCACGACCACGGAAATCTCCTCGATAAAATCATTATCAAAATCACTTTTCCCACCATCACTGCTACTGGCCTTAATTCTTTTATCTTCTGCACCCTCAATTTCTGCAATTTTCCTACCTAAACCTCTTCCTTTACCTTTAATTGATGACCAACCAACCCTTAAATCCCCACTACTTGGTGAAGAAACCAAACTATTTATTCTTTTTTCAATTTTTTTAGTTGTCCTTCGAGGATTTAAATAAACTTGCAGTAAAATTAGGTATATGTTGCCCTCAGTTTTCCGATTAACTTCTGATTCATACACACGATCACAGTAGGATAGTGCCAGTTCAGAAAGATGAAGCTAAAACATCAAGAATCATATTAAAATAAAAAACAAAGAAACAAATCATATGCTCAATAATTCTTTGACTCTTAAACATTACCTTATGAATGTATATGGACAATGCAAGTTCGTGTTGGTTCATTTTCCCTAACAAAATTGCTCTTTCTTCATATAAAGCATCTGCTGGGATTTGCTTCAATAAAACCTCTGGATTATATTCAGAAATATTCTGCAACCAAGATATGAGTTTTTTCCTAGTGGGTGTATAAGTTTTTTCATCCCAAGCTTTCTGAGCCTTTAGATCAGAATACCAATCAAGAACTTCTGAAAGATAGATTTGCACCTGCAAAACAGTATCATAAGTTTATTCAGACAAATATTACACCTACTAATGGTTGCATAAAAGCATGAAAATGTTACCATTTCATTCTGCAGATTCTGGGAGATCCCGTTTTCATTTATTGAGAGCATGTGTTCCAAATATGTTGCTTGCATGCTCGGGGCATGCTGTTTTAAGTAAGAATTAACCAAATCTGCAGGAATATTTCCTGATAAAAAGAGATCAATAGTTTGTGTTGGACAATTTTTTAGAATAAGCATTGAGAATTCCAGCACAAGCATAGGGTCAATCCCACAAAGAGGCTGCACATAAGAACTTAAATATCTCAGATAAATTCTAACAAACTCCCAAGGTATCAGATATTACTTAAGAAAGAATAAGAGGCATGTAACATATATTTATCACGATGAACAATTTCAGCAATTATAAGATAATCAAGATCACTGAAGATCTAGTCAAATGCCATTTTATGGATCATTAAAAAAAACTGGATGGAAGGTCAAAACTCAAAAGTTGCCTGAAGTGTCGTCAAATGCTTATAAACTCCCAAATATTTTATTACAAAGGGTTTTTATTTTTTATTTTAAACATTAGTTATCGTAATACATTAGTTAGTCATAAGATGCAAAAGACTTGTAGTCGAGCCAGCCCAACCCGTTTGGGTTGGCACTTAGAATTAATATATTTTGAACCAAACCTTTTTTGACCCGTTATCAAACCCGACCATTTTGTCACTTCTAATCCAAAAGGAAAGGAAGGAAAATAATATTATATCTAAAGGAACTTACTTTGAGATACTCTATTATCATCTCAGAATTGAACTTTTGGAGGTGCATGGTTTTAGGTTCACCTGGTGTAGAATCCTCCACCAGTTGATGAAGAAGGTGGAGAGCTTCACGATGCATTGAGTTATATTTATAGAGCTCTAACAAACAACTATTATGATTTCCTTTCTGCAATATCTCCTCACATATACCCAAATCACAGTAATTAAAACCTTTCAGTAAATCCAAGGCGGCGGCAGCCTGTCCAGTCAGAAGTAAAGCCTGCAAAAGTGCAGTGTCCAATATTGCCGCCATCTCTCTAGCACCTGAATCAGTGGGGACGTTAACTCGTCCCTGAAGAACCAAAAGAAACTACAGTTACAGCATAAAAGCATGTATAGGATTCTCTTAAAACCTGTCAAGTGCTTTGTCAAAATTTCTAATAAGATAATCTTCGGAAAAAATGCGGATGACCGTATTTTTTTCTTTATATATATACAAAGATTACGTTGACGAAATGTACATTTAAATTATATTTCCAGCTCTCCATATTGTG
>BJCN01310301.1:1362-13495 GCA_018326445.1 Flaveria brownii
GACTCCTTCTCCTGTTTAGATTAAGTTAGAGTCAGCAAGTGTGATGGTACCGATGGCAATGTTAAGAACTCTTGAATGCGAACAAAAATTATGTGCGGCTTCCTATGCGCTTTGTACAACTTTCTTGTGTAACGACTCATTCTCCTGTTTAGATTAAGTTAGAGTCAGCAAGTGTGATGGTACCGATGGCAATGTTAAGGACCGTCGTACTGGTCTCTCGTCTACGGATGAGGTAGATGTGGTCGTATACGGACATGTTTGTCTCTAGTGCCCCTTTAATATGATTTTCCTAGGTTTAGTTCTTGTTGTTACAGAGAATTTCTCTCTGTGATGTGTTGGTGGCGACGGAGGTGGTGTTGGTCCAGTTACCCGTTTTCTAGCCGCATGTGTGTCGTTTGGCTTGATGTGGTTTGAAATGCCCCTTTTAACTATGGTCTACAGTTAGAGAGAGAGTGAGAGAGAGAGAGAGATAGAGAGAGAGAGAGAGAGAGAGATCAAGGCTATGGATCGTGGAAGCCCCCCGTCATCGCTAATGCCATGCGGGTTGGCCAACTTAGGTTTTGTCAGTGTTTTTTTTAAACGGCCAACGAATAATTTTTAAGTCTGGTCACCCGGGTAAACCCATTGGCAAAATGCCACACACCCTTGCGAACACTGACAGTGTTGATGACCCGGCTCGCCCACCATTCCAAGGGAAACCAACCACCCAAAGAGCCCACTGTTGTAAAACTCCTGTCCACTTGGAGCATATTGCACCAAATGAGACTCAAACTCATGACCTTCACTTTTGAAAAGTCATAGTGTGACTCCTTCCAAACCAATTAATCTACGATTCATTGGCTTGGGGTCAGTGCTTCTCTTTGTCATTGTTTCTAGGGTTATATAAGTTTTTTGTATCGTTTTGGCTTTTACCTTTTTTTGGAATTGTCTTTCTTTATGATTTGTTCTTAATTTCTAATGTTGGTTGTGCCCTGATTTTGTTTGCCTTGCTTTCTGCCCGATGATGACGTTGCAAGTGGGCTTGTGATAGTAAGCTTGAATCATCTGAGATTGTTTTGTTTCTTAATTTCCTTATGAAATATGATGTTGATGCTACATCGATGATGATGGCCTTTGGTTCGTTTGAGACATTATCGAGTTGGTTATGGAAGGTGATGCTGACGGAACCCATTTCTTCAAAACTTTGGTTGGTCTTCACTAGAAAGGCTATAATGAAGACAAAAGGGTTTGATGTTATGGCGCGGTAAATGCAATGTTTGCAGTCGCGATGAACTGTCGTTCCGAACCTTTTATTTAATAAATCCGTAACCACTTCGTTAAAAAAACGGCTATGATGGTAAAAAAAAGCGATAATTAGACAGCGTGAGTCTATCTAAGGCTCAATTTATCCCGTACGTCACGCACGTAATGTGTGGTTGGGAGACAACACTAGCGAGAATAAAAATGAAATTAGAGTATGTACACCGGACAAAATGAGAAAATAAATGCACAAAAAAGAAGGAATATAAGGGAGTGTTGAAGTAGAAAGAGTTTTGAATACAAGGGAAATGTTGAGTGAGATCGGAAGTTTTTTTGTTCATTACATCGAGAAGAGAGTATTAAATAATAAAAAAATTAAAAAAAAAAAAAAGAAATGTTAAGTCATCTTTAGAAAGTGCAATGAAATTATTTTTGGTCTTATACACGACTCATGCGTTAACTTTTCATGTTCTACACGGCTTATATTCATGCATAATCTGTAAATATCTTTACACCTTTGGGTGTTAAAAGATTCGCCATTAAAAGTGTTGAATGATCGCTAATAAAAGCAGATACACAACCAAAGTTTCATATGCATCCATGACTGTAAGTGTGAAATTATTACCATCCTACATAACATGTCTAGAAAAATTATTTTCATGATTTTTTTAATTCCAGAACATAATAATTAAAAAAATAATAAATGTATATTCAAGATATTAGAGATTAAAAATACAAGTGAAAACTATTTTATAGAGAAAGTAAAACTTTATAACTATATTTTATCTTTTGTCCTACAATTTTATCACCGTTTTAATCTTAATTATAGAGCCGATTTGGTGAATTGTTCTATAGAATGAATCTGCTAAGAGGGTAAAATAAGTAGAAAGCACACAATTTATTTAATCACTTGTACTCAAGTGTACAATAATATAAACCACCATCAATGATGCACACAGTACAACTTCTGCAATGCATGGATTGATGATGCATACAAACACTCAAGAACACATGCAGTAAACAAGGCATGTGACAACATCCAAAAGCATGAAAAATAGATAACTATATACTTGCATAACGGTTGACCTAACCGGTGTTCTGCATCCCAGCAGCAATCCCTTTCATGGTCAAGATGAGGGTGTCCTCCAAACCAGGTGCGTACTCACTGGTTGGGTTCAGGTGGATAAGCTCATCAGCTGGTTTGCTCGGCTCAGCTGCGTATTCTTTGGAAATATGAGGCCTTAATGTCACATGATAGTTCGGGTCGCGGATCCTCTTTAGGGTATAAGCTTGGCATACATTTAAGGTTGTGATGTATGCATCACGCAGCCTGATTCTTTGTTTTAAGTAGGGATCACCCTCTAGAAGGTCCTTATGTCCAGCAATCTACAACCCCGACAAGAGAATCTCGTTAGCATAATAATTTAGAGGTGCGGTTTCGACCTGTTTACTTATGAACGTTTGATTTGGGTTGTGTGTTATATCAAACGAGTCAAACTGAAAAATATAGCTAAAGCCTAAATGGAAGGTCAAATAGGTTGAAACTCTAAGTTGGTCTATTTTTATGTGTATGACAACCTACATTGTTATATTTAAGGATTTAAATTAGTATTGTAATATTATTGCTTTTGCAATCATAAACTCATGACTAATGCATTTATTAATTGTTTTTTTTTTCCAAGGAAACCAAATGAGGGTAATTTTTGCTGGGTATGTTTGTTTCACCAAAAAACCAATGTACTATTTAATTGTCGGGATTTAGTCATTGAACTTCTCTCCATATATATGAGTAATTGAAGATGACTTTGTGACCGGTTTGGGTCAATTTGTAAGCAGAAAAATAGGCTGTCAAAAACAATAGCTATATATAAAAACGTTAAATTTAACGGATATAAATGTGATATATAATGTTAATGTCGTATTTATTGATTGCAAAATGACCTGAACTGTGCACAAAACAAGACTCAGATGTACAAGAAGAATGACTAAAGCATGACAAATGAACAAGTACCTTCGATTTTTATGTTAAACCCCTTATTATTTATAGAAGTAAGACGGAGAGTGTTAGCAGGCCAAACAAATTCTCATAACGATGATTTGTCTCAACCAAACCTGTGTTAGATCCGTTATGTAACCTACCCGACCCATAAATAAGCGCAAGTTATAATTGTTGAGAAATTGTACCTTGAGAAGATAATCTTTGGTTTCTTCATAGTTTGCTCTTAAAGATTCTCCAAAGGGCCATAGATCTTCAGAAACAAGGAGCTTGTCGTTCAGGGCAGCAATGCCAGGGTCACCTTTAGCAAACACCATTTCAACTAAATCAATGGTGACCCGAAAGAAAGGCCATGTTTTGTACATTTCTTGAAGCATTTGAAGATTCTTGCTGTCTTTTTTAATGGCATGTTTGAACGCCGTCCCAAACCCAAGCCAAACTGGGAGATGGAACCTGGTCTGAGTCCATGCAAAGATCCATGGAATGGCTCTGAGTGATTCAATGCCACCACTAGGTTTTCTTTTTGATGGGCGACTTCCGATATTCATACGCCCGTACTCCAGTTCAGGTGTTGCCTGCAGGTGTATAGACAGGTCAGTTATGGGTTGGGTGCAGCCTTACCCTTTCAAAAAGACACAAAGAAAAATCCATATAAACCCACCCATAGTTAATAAAATAAAACCACAATTACTTATGACAGTTGTTTCACTGAATAAACAAAGAAGACATAATACAAAGTGATCATCTGCAACCTCACCCTTACTTTCCTATTTACAAAGTGATGATCTGCAACCACACCCTTGCTTTCCTATTTGTCTATTCAGTGTGACAAAGTCTTATAAGTAACTGCTATATTCAAAACACTAAATTATTAATGAATATATGTTGGAAATCATGTGTTACGTACTTATAGGGGTTTTGATAAATATAGCCATAAGGATTATGTTTAGGAACTAAGGACATGTTAAATCATTATACTTGATCACTAATTATCAACCACCTTGCGGTGGTTATGTTTAAAGTGCAGTAATTTATGCATGTCCTTGGTTCTTAAACATGGTCAGAAGGCTATGTTTATCAAAAGTGATAGCTATTTATTAGAAGAGCTAAAATTTGGCTACAATGTGTTTCCGGGCCGACATGTACCAAATATTTCCATTTTGAGTTTTTGACCCGAACCCATTTTAATATGAGACCACAACCATCTGACAAACCAATTTTTCCACATCCAACCATAATCATAAGCAATTATAAGTATACTTACAAGGCGGAAATACTCCACAAAACGTGGTTCCTTGAACACAGTAGAACGGTACTCCTCGGTTGCAACAACAGCCATCTGGTCCATAAGTTCACGCCACTCGGGCCGTGGTGAGATTGGTGGGTTCATCCCATGCTCAAGTGTAGCTGCACAAAATCTCTGAAGTGTTCTAAAACACAAATGTTCCTCACCAAACGACTGCTCAATGACCTCACCCTGAACCGTGACTCTTAAAGACCCGTGAATGGTGTCTGGTGGTTGAGAGAGAAGCGCCAAATGTGTGGGCCCACCACCTCTACCGACAGTTCCACCACGCCCATGAAATATAACAAGTTTGACTCCAAACTCTTTTGCAACTTTAATAATCTCTTCTTGAGCTTTGTAGAGCTGCCATGCAGCAGAAAACCGGCCTGCATCTTTTCCTGAATCAGAGTACCCAATCATGACTTCTTGTTTACCGTCGATCCGGTTTCTGTACCAATCAATTGAGAAAAGGCGGGCCATGGACGCAGGGGCCGCCTCCAGGTCAGCCAGTTTTTCAAATAGGGGGACCACGCGTAATGGATGTTTTACATGGCATTCGCGTTGGAGAAGCTCAACAGCAAGGACATCAGAAGGTGATGTGGCCATTGAGATAATGTAAGCACCGAAACAGTCAGATGGGAGTTCTGCTATAACATTAAATGTGTCTAAAACATCCTTAACTTCCTCAGTTTTTGGAAGGTCTGAACCGAAAAGAGGACGTTTTCCACTGAGTTCAGCTAGAAGCCACTCTTGGCGTTTTTCTTCAGACCACTCACGATAGGACCCAATTTTTAAATGTTGAGTGATTGCATCAAGGACGTCAGTGTGTCGGTCAGATTCTTGTCTTATATCAAGTTTTACAAGTGAGAGCCCAAAAGTTGACACTTGTCTTAGAAAATCAAGAAGGCTTCCATCAGCAATCACACGGTCACCACAGTCACATAGTGATCTGTAGCATAGCTCCAGTGGTTCCAAGAACTGTGAAATATTAAAAAAGAGATATCAGAGAGAGCATAAAGCAAAATTTTCATTAGAGCCAAGGCATTGGGGTAAAGAGTCAAAATGGGTAATTTTATGCGCCCGTTGAATCTGATTGTTCAAAACTTCTACATTTTTTAAAATTATCGGTACTTTTTCAATCACCCTATACTTTTTATAAATTAATCAGGAGGTTTTATGATGAATACATTTTGGGTGATTTTCAACCCATTTGACCACATTTCTGTTTTAGCTATTCTGTTTTATTTAACCCATTTGACATGTTAGCAATAAAACATAGCCCAAGTTGACCTATTCATAAAAGGGTAGGGTCTAGGGAGAAGTCAGAATTATGAAGGTAAGGATTAAAGATGGGTAAAATGCGCAGGCATCGAGGTTTAGGTAGCAGGTCAAAATGTGTAGTTTTTGATGCTGGTGGAATCTGGTCTTTTTCCACAAATTTACACATTTTAATCAAGATATACTGTATATAATAAGAATCAGGAGGTTTTATGCATAGTTATCCAAGAAAAAATCTTGGGCAACCTTCAGCCCGTTTCCTTTATAGGAACTTTTTTACTTTACTAGTTTGACCCACTAGAGATAAAATATAGTCCAAATTGACCCGATTATAACCAGGTCAAAAAAGCAATCTAGGATTTATCGAAATTTATAATTGATGATCTTGAAGGGGTTGATACCTGTTCAACATTGGTATAAACAGCTTCATCTGGAATATCAGACATTCCATGGGCTAATAAATGGCGTGATCGTTCAATTGTATTATATAATTTGTCCCTTACATCACCAAGAATTACACGATAAGGTTCAGTGGGAGGAACCTGTTTCCAGAACTCTAAAGAAAAAGACAAACATATAACGTTATTCTGTGTTTTGATATGTGGTAATACATAACATTATTAACACTAACAAATACCTATATAGTGCTTCACTTCTCTTCTTGCTGTTCTATACAGTTCTTCTGCTCGAACACGTACTTCACTATTGCAACGCCACATAGACATCTGAAAAAGAAATATTGGTTAAGATCAATAACCACTATGTAAAAGTACATATATCTTAGAAAGTTTATTTCACATACCTCAAACATTAGCTCCTCTATCTGAGAAAAGTACATCTTTGAAGCCATCATTCTGGCTAGTAAACAAACATCCCTCGTTACCTCAGGAGTTACCCTTGGATTGCCTGCATTTTAATCCAGAAGCAAAATTATACAAGTGATGAATGAAATCTGTTAGATTGTAATTCTTTGTATCAGCTTTGTATTTGTATGTTTAGTGTATGTTTAGTATAGATGTGTAAAGTCTTGAAAGTAGAGGGACTTAATGTGTAAATAGTTAGTTCTTCTAACACTATAAATCGGTGATTAGTGTGTGTATTAGAGGTATCACTTGAGATAATTCACTTAATAAACGTTCATGACATTTGTTAGTTAATTCTGTTTTCTATCAAAATCTTAGTTTTTTTTGTCAATTAAGTGTATAAAATAGCTTAAACTTGCCATCACGGTCACCACCCATCCATGAAGAGAATTGAATTAGAGGTGCGTTATAGGGAACACGTTCATTAATCCCTATATTCTTTAGGGCAGTGTCAACACGACGTAAGAATTTAGGAACACCCTTCCAGATTGTTTCATGGAAGTAACTCATTCCAGCTCTCATTTCATCTTGTGGTGTTGGTGGGGTCCTCCTGATTTCATCAGTACGGAATGCAGCTTGGATCTACAAATCACATAAAAAGCAGTTAATGACAATGATTATGCACACATAATGCCTCTTCAATCTAACATGATTTTTAATCGTTAATACTTACTTCTCTATGCAAAGCCTCATCCAGTTCCTGCTTATCATCAGGGGTGATGTCTTTGGCATATAACTGGGCCAGACAGTTACGAATCCTGAAAAGATAAAAGTGTCAATTTGGAAGTTGAAAATCGGTCAAATTGGATGCGTCTACAGGATTGAAGGCTATACCTTCCATGCTTTTGAAGCAAAGATCTGCGGACAGACTGAGTTGGATGAGCAGTCAAGACCAAGTCAACTGTTTGGTTCTTGAGTGCATCAAAAACCTCTTCAGGAGACTTGTTAAGCTTATGCACAAGTCTCTTGAAAGTTTCTTCAATATCTGATTCAGTTGTTGCATTAGCCTCATCAGCAAAATCGCCTCTCTTCAGTTTGATTCTTCGGCGGTAAGCAATCTGAACTTCTTCAGCCAGATTGGCCAAGTTAAGCATGTGAGAAAAAGCTTTTGCAATGACAATGGAATCCCCTGGATCTAAACTTGTCAACACACTTCCAAGCTCCTCCAGTTTCTTCGGGTCATGTTTTCCTTCATATTCAGCTGATAGCTCATAGCATTCTTGAACCTACATAAGCAAACATACTTACCAACTTATATATCTGTGTGCACGTATTTATATATTTTACAAAACCCAACTCACACATTATCTAAACCTACTCCTAAATATACACCAATGTCAACTATGAGACTAAAATTCTCAACCACTTAAGGGGAAACACCTATAGTAAACATCTTGATACCGCTAGGCTACAAGCCCCTTTGGTAGTCACTAACTTATATAACACTAGATTGCATGATACTGAGCTGGTAAACAAACTAAGAAAGAAGTGAACAATTCCTTTTGAGGCATTTTGTCAAACAGTTGGTGATGAATTAAAACAAGTAGTCCACCAAAACCATATAAGCTAATAAACTGAAGATTCACATTCACCAGTTCTATAAATCACATAAAACCCAACTCTAATCAACAGTGATGATCATATCTTAGCTCACTTGAGATTCAGCTTATGTAAAAAGATCAAAGTATAAGCTAAAAACAAACAATAATTTGAGTTATCAACTTATCATACCGCTTCCTTGAGATCTTCCCCATGCAAATCCTGAAGAATATCCAGAAACTTATCCAAAAGCAAAGCATCATACTCAATAAGCTTGTCATCCTCAGAAACTTTCCCCGGGACTAAAAGCCTCAATTGAGCGTCGATCGATGCTAATTTCTCCACATTCTTGTTAGCCATTACTCACACCCTTGCTTAATTCCCCTCCAACCCTGAAAAATCAACACAAAAACAACCCATTTCAGCATATTATCACAAACTTCTCGTCGAGATTCATTAATCAAACCACAAACCGTATAAGAAATCCATCCAATTGATACTGTAAACCCAACAGAAATTAAGCAAATACTCATGCAAATGTTCAATTAGATCACCTGAATATTGGTTATGCTCAGTGTTGAGACTTAAAGCAAAATGAATTGGGGATTGGGTATTTATAGATGAAGTATGAGACTATGAGATATGAAGTGTGTGAGTTACAAGTATCAACCATACAGACTCATCCACAAAGAGCAAACTCAGGGTTGAATTATTGGAATATTTTTGTGGATATTATTATTAAATTAATAATCAGTCTTTTTCCTCTATGTTTTATTCTTTTGATATTTTTTTTTAATAATAACGACATGATCGTCCGCTTTCGTATGCATAACTAACGCAACTTTTTTTTTTGAAAGGAAAACATAACTAACGCAACTAATCATTCGTTTAGAGTTTTGTGAATCAGAAAACTACTAGTTTTAAGCCTCAAGTTATGGCGGGACATAAAACCATGTCATTAAACATCAATATTGCATTACTGTCATCGACAATTAACACAGGAAAGACCAGTATTATAAAGAATTACAAAAAAATAAACCAACCTAAAAAGTAGATATAAAAACGTTGAACCACGCACGAGAAATGTAAAATATTAAAAATAATAACCAAGTCAGTCTATGACCTGCGCGTTGTGACGGGGCCGTTAAACGGGAAAAAAATGCGTAAAAACATTGAATCCACACGCGCACGTTTCGACGTGTTAACTCGTAAAATTTAGACTGAAACGTAAAATGAAAATTTTATAAAATATAAAAAGTATATGTGATCAAAGTTGAAAATAAAAAATTGTAAGTTTTAAGTTGTAAAAATTTAGAAGTATTGGGGTGTAAAAAAAATCCTAAACCCACTAAAGATTAAAGCACAAACCATAAAGCATAAAGAATTTAATAATTAGTAATATATATAATTTATTTGCGATATATTATACAATAAAGTTAGCAACGATGTAATTTTATGTGAAAAATACCAGAAAGCCTTCAAAAATATATAGTCATAAATACTTAATTCTCTTCTACCAAAGGTTTTATATTCAAATATCGATTTCAGTGGTTTTTAATCTATGGTTTTTCATATATGATCATAAAGTTTCCGGACATACAACCCTCCCATAAAATTTTCTCGGGCTCTCTCACACCTAATGCATGCAGCGAGATGTGTGAACTTTTGACATAATACAAAACAGGGTCGTATCACAAACACACTTAGTTAAATGGGTGAGTGTAAAATCAATACTATATGTTCATGAGTTCACCTGGTTATTCTAGTTAAATTTTAAGAGTTATTTTACTTTAATTATCAAACTTATTAGGTATTTTATGTAAAAAGTTTAAACATGAATAAACAAATCATCTTCCGTAACACGTGCAATTATTTTACAGGTATTTGATTTCTTGGTGATAAAAAAATCAACACACAAGTCATTTTCATCTCTTACATAATTTTTGTATATGCATACTTTCCTAATTAATAGAAAATCTTCAAGGTCGTATCAGATTTGATCTTTAACACGCAAATTTGACCCGTTAATACCTCTATGTACAGAGAATACCGTTGTAGTTGCATAATATTAATAAACCAAATGAAATGAATTGAAGAGTTTGGTTTCTTTCAATTTTAGCCACAAAACTTTTAATTATATATGTTTTTAGCCCTATTCTATGGTATCTTTAATTTTGGCCACAACACTTTTTAATATTTTTCTTTTTAGCCCTATTCTATGGTTTCTTCAACTTTGGCCACTAAGTCTTTTAAATTTCTATATTTATTTAGAAACTAAATAAACAATTATTTTTATCTTTTATTGTATTTGTTTATTGGTTGAAGAAATCTTTTACTTGTGTGGGAGAATGGGTCGATTCAAATATAATACGTCCATTTGACGGTATAAATATGTCTCGACGTAAATTTATGCGCCGGGTAAAATATAATACGTTTCATTCGACGGTGTATATGTTTCGACTTAAATTTAGTTTGAAAATTGGGTCAAATATAATACATTTCATTTAACGGTATAAATACGTTTTGGCATAAATTTAGTTCGAAAACGAGTCAGGTGCTTTTGTAACATGTACTTTATCATATCGCATACGGCACCGCCGCGTGTGCTTTTTTATGTATGTTTTGGTTTGCTCAACATTTTGACATAAATGTGTTTTGAGAAGAGTCATGTATTAAAAGGTATCAATTTAAGTTTCTCTATGTTTCGACGTAAATTTAGTTTGGAACGATTAAGGTCGATTATAGTCTATACTCTATTACGTCGTGTATGATGCCGTCACAAAACGCGCCGGGTAAAGCTAGCTTATTATTATCTAACAAGTGACATAATGTAAAGTCATCTTGCACAATCAACAAGTTGCAATGCATGAATTTTATTTTTTCTTTTTTATTAATTATCTATTCCTATTAATATTGTTTTTTTTGTGTGTTTTATAGGATTTGTTTTGGGCGTTGGTTCGAGGTTTGGGGGTGGGGTTTTTTGGTGGGTTTTGGTGTCTGGACACGTGTCTTTGATGTGTGTTTCGATTATGTTCGTTTATAGGGTTCGTTGGTGTTGTCTTTCTCCGGGTTCCTGCTTTCTTTCTTCCGCTATCGATACACTGACGATTCTCACTATTAAGGTTTGAGTTTTCCTTTTGTTTGCGCTTTTCGAGGCTTTGATATTCGTTGGTTTTCTATTTTGAACTGTGTCGCCTTCTTGCGCCTTTGATTTTCATTTGTTTTATGTATGGTGTTGGGCTTTAATTTAGTTTTTGTGTTCTACATGTTCTAGTGTTTTATGGATTTGGGGTTTTGGTGTTTTTACTTTTGTGTATTTTACTGATTTTGTGATTTCAAACCTTCATTTTGATTTTGATTTTGGTTTACGGTTACGTTAAAACTCGCATATCCGTGACAACGCGCGACGCCAAAACCTAGTTTACATTAAAAACCCTAAAATGTTTCATTTTCTTCCCCAAGTTTAGTTAACTTACGCTCTATACCATATATCGATGCATTTGTAATTTTACACATTCAAAATATTTTTGTTTTACTCCTATAAATAATAAAAACTTACATTTTACGAAATGTCAAACATATTGTCATGAAACACTTATTATTTTTTTCACATTTCAGTGTAAATTTCGTTCAAAATGGAATTATACGTCCTATAAGATTCAAGGATTTAGGTGATAATTTTTAAATTAATGTTCCTAACTGTTTGATTTTTTCTATAGCGGCATGCCTCTACCACGGGTTTGCGACGGTTTTTTATATGCATTTCAATTATTATGAACGACGCAGAGGCGAAGCTTCATTGGGGCCCCGGGGGGCCTCTTTTTTCGTCAGTAATGTAAATTTTTGACTCGATAGTGTAAATTTTCGGTCTGATAGTGGAAAATTTTTAATAAATATAGAGTACGCCCCCCCCCCCTAAAAAATAGTTTACTT
>BJCN01310326.1:0-17048 GCA_018326445.1 Flaveria brownii
TAGGCTGAAGTGACGTGGAATGTCAGACATTAATGGCGCATTAATGGTCGATAGCTATACGTCGGGCATGGGCCGCGTATGGACCCATACGCGGCGTATAGGGGGGTGTTGATTTAAAATAGTGGGTGTCTATTTATTAGGATCCTAATTAATATATGCCAATGATCTCTTGGCCTAGTGGTCAAGGGGGAGGTGGGAGACTTTGACTCTTTTGGAGGTCCAAGGTTCAAACCTTGACATGAGCGAATATTACTAACTTGGTGTAACTAACAACTAACAATTAACCAGCTGTTAAAAAATTATTAATTAATATATAACTATTATAATATTTATAATTAAAAAGAGAGAGATGCGAGAAAACCAATTACTAGATAGGTTAAAATGGTGATAAATGTTCAGATTTATTTTTATTTATTAGTATAAAGATGGTGTTAAAAATTGGGCTTCACATGCATTCAAATTCAACCGTGGCCCGTTGTCGAGTTATTAATTAGTTAAATACTCACGTCTCACTCTCCAAAAGCCCACATCTTCTTCCTCTTTGCATCAAAACCCTAATCTAGGGTTTCAGAACATTTGGGGCAAAATTTTCCAAATTTGCAGCAGCACAAGGTAAGATGGGAGGCAAATGTCCACACAGAAGGGTGAAGAAGAGACGATACTCCCACAAAACGTTTCGTCTCGCTAAATTTCTCGTGAAAGATATCCTTTTGCTCGTTGTTCTTTTGATTTTTCCATCTGTGCCTTAGTTTAACTGCAAATTGCCAACGATTTTGTGTGTTTTTGTTTTCTTGACTAATTTGTGTTCTTACGCGATGATGCGGTGTATGATGAGCTTAAGAAGCCAGATGATGAGAAAACGCCGTTGCCGTTAGATGAAGATCTACCTGGGATGGGTCAATATTATTGTTTGCACTGCGAGTAAGTTATCCGATTATATGAATTTTATGTTGTATTTTATCTGTGATTGTTTTGTGATTAGGGTTTTTGTTTCTGATTTCAGTCGGTATTTTGCGAATGTGGCGGTGAGGGATGAACATTTCAAGACTAAACGTCACAAGAAACGGTATGATCTCAGCTATATTATCTTGTGATTTGATTTGTTAGTTGTTATATGCAGCAATTGTTTATAGAACAACTTTGTAGCTTAATTTGGTGATCGTTTTTAAGCGTTAGAACAAAAAAAAACTTAAGTTTGAAGTTAAAAGTTAGACATAAGTATACTATAGTACTATACCATGAATTATGATGTATGACCTTTAATTTTAATCTACTAATGTTCAAGTATGAAGTAAATGGGAGAATGTTTTGGATTGTTATAACTTATAAGTTGCTTTATGTGCCATCGTAGTATAGTAGCCCTTTCAAAGCCAAAAACTATAGTGATCTTATTATGTTAAAACACTTATAGCATGACAAACTTTAGGGTTCTTTCGCTCTATATGTTATGGATAAATAACTAACATAAACAAGCTAGTTAATTCAGTAATTTTGATAATTATTTGGAACTTTATGAAACAGATAAGTAAACAATGTTAATCATCAAGAAATAAAATCAAACAGGGAATAAGTGATGATTGATGAAGAATCTATCTAATTAAGCCTAACTAATCAATCACATAAGAAAAATAACCTATATAAATAAGCCCAACTATTTGGCCACACAAGAAAAAGAACATATCTAAGGAAGCCCCATTAATCACCCGCATAACTGCATAAGAAAAACAACCACCTCAAATAAAGGCCCAAAGTCATTAAAGTTTTATCTCAATAAACTAACTAAGTAAACCCTAGCTTAACATCAATCTGACCCATGTTCGACTTCGAGCTCTGCTCGTGAACAGCCCTGACTCAGGCTTGTTGGTGACTTAAGGGTTTGCCGTTTGTTTCTCTGAATGGATGCCCTTGGATGTACTTTGGTCATAGACTCAAATGACATAGGTGATATTAGTGAGTTGTTTATATTATGTGGTATGAGATTGGACTTTGACAGTTAGTTCAACTTTTTGGTCAAATTTACTCCAGATTGAGTTGAAAAAACTATATTTGGTGATCTTTGTCACCTTCAAATCAATGAGAATGTTGTGGGCTTAGTGCTAAAGCGACTTGCATGTTACAAGCCCATTTATATTCATTTATATGGACCTTGGGCCTTCATCCAGATCTGCATCCAAGCTTAGATTTTCTAACTGTATCATCTGTTGTCAATAGCTTATCGCCCACAAGGCGCACCTAGGGCATTGGGCCAACATAGTCTAGTCGCCTCACTTCAAAAGCCCCATTTTCAAGCACTCGGGCTCATTTTAGGCTGAGTTCTGGCCAAATTACAGCCGAAAATTGTGTATCCGGGTCCTAAACAATCACTCTAGCTTTATAAAAGCTTGAAATCAAACCTAAAACAGTCTAAAACTAAGGCAAAACTCGTAAAAATGGTATTTTCAGATTATGTGTGTAACCTAAAACGCCTTGAGTGTGTCTTGTGCCTTTGGCAACTATGATTGTGTTGTTTATTTTTTCTTTTATTCAAATTTTATTGCCTTTTTGCAGCTTGAAGGTAATGGCAGGTCCTGCACCACATACACAGCTCGATGCTGACCTTGCAGCTGGAATGGGCATGCCTGATAACGGGCCGAAGCTAATGTCGATGTGAGCTTAGTTTATATGTATGTCGAAACTCTATATTGTCTTAAATTCAGTTTGCAAATGTAAGAATCATGTTTTTTGTTTCATATGAAGTTAACATCACATAACTAATATTCATCTTCTTCTATAATTTGAAATCATTAAAGCTAGTTCCATTAATCCAAGATAATGGTGGGTGTTGGACTGTTGTCTCTCATGGTTATGATTACAAACCCATGACCTATGGGACATATGTTTTTGGTTATGGACCACTAGACTCAAACATAGATTGTGAAATTCATACACTAATTGCATCCCTTATCATTTTGTGACTCTGAAGTCCATGTCTATAATTGCATTTGTTATTGTCATGTCGCGTTCTGTTCATGTGTTATTTACCACAATGTTCACCGGGGGTTCGGGATACCAAAACTTTATTTGGGTTTTTGGTCCCGTAGAAGTGGGTAAAAGAAATCAGAATATTGTAGGAAATGAAAGCCCAAAACATTTGGGACGTGTACCAGTAGGCAGTACCTGTTACTGTTATTATAACCGAGTATATTAATATATTATATGATCTTAAAAAACAAAATAAATAGTTTGTTGCAGTTTTAGGGGCTGTTTGACAACGATTAAGTATTGAACCAATAAGAAGTCTAAACCACTAAGTGTTGAACCATTAAAAGGTCTGAATCATTAGCTAGTATACTATTTAACTATTCAAATGTAAATGTCTGATCAATTCAGATAAGAGGTCTTAATAATTCAGCATTAGACCTCTTAACCATTCAGCACTAGTATAATGCTTAATTATTCAGAGACAAATATCTTACTCATTCAGACATTTGTTTGTGAAAGAAACAGTCTAAACCATTAAGTGCTGAACCATTCAGACATCTGAACCATTAAGAGGCTGATTAAGAGGCCGCCAAACAACCCCTTAGAAACTCGAAATATCTTGAATGGATTGAATTGAATCTAAACTTCTATGAATATAAACAAACAAACAAACAAACTCAGTAAACTTCTATGAATATGTGACATTCTAACTAGGGTCACAAACGAACTGAACGTTCAGCAAACAAGCCGTGTTGTTCATTAATGTTCGTGAACGTTCGATAATGTGTTCGTTTATGTTCTTAATTTCCGTTCGTGAACGTTCAATAATGTGTCGTTTATGTTCGTTAATGTGTTTCTTTATATTTTTAAATTTTCGTGTCAGTTATTTATAAACAAACAAACAAACAAACCCAGTATATCCCACTCGAGAGTGGGGTCTGGGGAGGGTAGGTGTAGGCGAGTCTTTCTTCTACCTTGTTAGGTAGAGAGACCGCTTCCAAAGAGACTCATGTCAGTTATTTATATGACTATTATATTAAGTTTTTTTATATTTATATTAAGTACTTATTTATTTTTGATTGATTTTGCATAATATTTGTAATAAAAATGTAAATTTTATTTTAAAATAAGTTTATAATCATTTGTATACATTTGTGTTTATGAGCTTATTTGTGTTTGTTATGTTCATTAACTGTTGTTTGTGTTCGTTTGCTTTTGTTTGTGTTTATTTGCGTTCGGTAAGTGTTCGTGAACATTTCATGAACGTGTTTATTTTCTTAATGAACGAACACGGACAAAGAATCTCGTTTTTTAAGTGTTTGTGAACAGTTCATGTACAAGTTTATTTCTTAATGAATGAACACAAACAAGGTCTTGTTCGTTTTTCTTCGGTTCGTTTGTGGCCCTAATTGTAACGTATTAATAGCTTATTTTGTGTTTCAGAGTATATACCAACTCTCAAAAACTTATATGACCGTATGGTAATTGTAACATGTTAATTGTTTTTAATTTTTTTCTACAGAAAAGACAACTTTAAGTAAGGACAAAATAGTTTATACAAGTAATCATAACATTTATACGAGTGAGAGTGTATAATATTATCTTTATTATATTACTAAGATTAAATAAACCATACATTTTAGTTTCAATGCATGATGGTTATTACATAAGTTTACAAACCAATTGATTAGCCTAAACTAGAGTTGAAAATACCACAAGTTCAAAAAAGTAAAAACGAGAGTATTGCGACTCGTTGACCATTTTCACATGTTTAAACCTGATCATAAATGCCAATAATGTAACATGATATCATTTGCAACATGTGAACGTGTCTTCTACTTTTCATGAACACGTATGGTACGATGAAGAAACCTAGCTAATTGTTTGATAAATACAAAATACATGTTTTACAACCATACATGATAAAAAAAAATTGACTCAATAGTATCTGAATGTGTAATAAATGTTTTTCTCTCGAAAGGTTGAGGGTTTAAAGTCCAGTAAACAGATTAAGTAGATTTAATAGTAGATTAAGAGCCGTTAAAATAAAAATTATGAAGAGATATTAATAGATTTCCACTATTAGTGGTGTAATAATATTGTCGAGTGAAATGGGGCATATAATGGAACTATGGTAGTGTATTGCATGTGTGAAAAACTTGTTTGGAAGTTACACGCCTTGTTCTTAATAACTGGAACATGTGGGGTTCATGTAACAACTATAATCATGATCCTAGAGTAAATCCACTGAAAAAAGGTAAAGAAAACATTCGTAGGGTACTCGAGTTAATTTTGATATTAAGGATTTTGGATCAAAATTACTCATAATTTGGTTAGACTACTTTAATTTATACCAATGAGTCCTAGATTAACTGGTTTAAGAGGAGACACCTTATGACTTTTCAAAGTGGAGGTCATGGGTTGGAGTCTCACTAGGTGCAATATGCTTCAAGTGGGCCAAGGGTTTTACAACAGTGGGCCAAGGGTTTTACAACAGTGGACCTTTGGGTGGTGGGTTTCCCTTGGAATGGTGGGCGAGCCGGGTCACCAGCGCTGTCTGTATTCGAGGGCGTGGGTGACCTTTCGCCAACGGGTTTACCCGGGTGACCGGGCTTAAAAATTATTCGTTGGCCGTTCAAAAAAAAAGACTACTTTAATTTATTAAAGATTTAGTTTGAGATCGATTCGTTTGTAGTTTTCATTTAATTTGGCTTGGGAGTAACTCTTTAAATTTAAACTTAGGCTTGGGTTTGACTGGTTTATTATATATTATTCACTTTTATTTTTTTTCATTGCCATTATTTTTGTAAATTAGAGTTTTTATACATAACCTAATATTTTTATAAGGGTTAAATACAAAATAATGTTTATTATATAATACATATTTATTATATTAAAAGTTAATATATTTAATTAAAATAAGAGGATCATTTAGGCTCGTGAGGTTGATCAAACTCGGTATATAAAGTTCGTGTTCAGCCTTGTTTATTAAATGAGTTTTAGTTTAACCTTGGACTAATTCGAGGGGTTAATTTGAACTTTTAGCATGTTGATCTCGAGTAGGTAATGAGTGGCTCGTTTTCATTTACACACTTAATGAGTTAATGTATATAAGATACCAAGGTTCGAGCTTTGGAGTTAAAAGATTGTATTCCACATGATGAAAGATCTGTTTGAGCTTAGAGGACACTTGATCTAATCAGTACAACATGCTTGATTTTCTTTTATCGTGATAAACATATGACGTCTGATCAGGAACGATTAAGATTTCTAGGATTGCAACATTTTTAGAAAGGCAAAAGCTATTGGGACGCCCTGTCAGGTGATACAGGGACGCCCTTTGACTTTTTTCACGGCCCGTGACGCCTCTTACGGGTCGTGAAAACTGTCAACTTTAAATTTTGCAGCTTTTTCAATTACTGGTCGTGAACAACGTCACGCCCCATAAGTTGGTTACCGTGAAAGATGTAACGGCTCGTTAAGGTACTTATTAACGGCCCATGACTTCATTCACGGGCCGTAAAATTCCTTCTGAATAAGATTCGGTACATATTTTCCTCGGTTTACGTGCATTTTTAAATTTTATAATTATGTGACGTGACGTATTATCCTTTGAAAAACGTAAAGCAATTATTTGATTTGATTTAAGATTCCGTATAAACGTTATATAAACGAACATATATTACTTGTTTTATACGGTTACTGAGAAACAAAACAGTTAAAATGTCTTCTCGCAGAGGTAATAGAAGACGTCAAAATGAGTCGTCTTCAAACTCACGAGATATTGTGGAAAACATTCCCGATCCAATAGATAACCATAATTGGCAGAATGGGAGGAACTGGTCTGAAAATGTTATACTGTTTATACGTAACGGTGATTCCCAAACATGTAGGGTGTATTACATGGGTCATTTCGATATTCAGTTAGAATTTTGGCGTGAATTACTATGAAACGTGTTTTTAGGTACAGAAGTATGATTTTAAGTTTTTAATTGTAAATTTTATTTTATTTTATAATTCTAACAATTAAAAAAGTTATTATTTTACAGCATGTTTGGGCGTGGACAAATAGACTCACAATATGGAGATACGAAGAAATACGTAGAACAGAAGAGTTGCCGGGTAGTGATCGTTGGACGCTTCTCCCATTTGACTGGTTTAACTTAATATACTCGGGAACCGTTAAGGGTAACGAATATGGAGACGGGAGTGACTATCTATATCCAGCGTTATGAGAAGTTGATACGGTAATACTGTTGTCATGTTATACAATTAAAATCATCAATTTATAACTATGAATTAAATTTTTTTGTAGGGTTACGTACCAATCACTGATGACGAAGAAAAATTGGTACCTTTTTAAGATTTGTATGAACTCACTACAAGTTCATATATTCTCCATACGAATGCCGACCAAATACGTGTGATGATTCATGGTGCATTCATCGTAATGTCTGAACGATTTTCGTACAATTTGAATCGTATTTTTTATATTTTATGTCACGTATACAATATTGGCAGCACTCCGGACAAGAAGAAATCGAAGAACTGGTTGTATCCGGTAAAACCGTGTGGCCTCCTAACGTCAGTCATATTGGTCGAGATTCGGGAGTTGTAATTTGTATGTTATTGCGTAGGTTCTCGTCAAATTATTAAAGGTAAAAATAAAACCCGTGAAAGAGTTCACGAGCCGTGAGGAAAGTAAATAACGGGTCGTGACAAAGCTAACGACCCGTTAAATCTATTGACCGTATCCTATTTCACAGGTCGTTAAAATTTTGAATGATTGATTTGATTAGCCTACAGTGCTTACGGCCCGTGAAGGCACTTACGGGCTGTAAGCAAGGCGTTCAGATATCCATCTGAGCGTCTCTTTAGTAGGCCCCTTTTAGAAAATATGTTTATAAGTGATAGAAATTTAGGTAAAGTGATGGTTGTTTTACTCGTTAAGATACCCGGAAACCGTTATGTTTGCGATAAAAACTCATCTTGTTTATAAACTTTATCATATACTAGACAACTAAAACTTACGTCATACATTAAAGGTAAGCACCAAAAGGTTAAAAAATTTAGACACAAAATATTCGAATTCGTCACATGGTCGATGAATTCGAACCAACTGACGTCACGTTTACAGCCTCGTGCCCATGTGAAAACCGTTGTAGTTGAATCATCTTCGCGTAGCATCCATCAACGTAAGTTTTTAACAAATGCGAGTGCGATCCTTGTTCCACCACTTTGCCATCATCAATAACCGCAATACTATTAGCATTTTGTATAGTTGATAACCTATGGGCAACAACAATTGTTGTTTTCCCTGAACAAACACGTTCAAGCGCCTCTTGAATGCACTTCTCTGACTCTATGTCGAGTGCACTTGTGGCCTCATCTAGCAGCATAATCTCTGCTTTCCTTAAAAATGCTCGTGCAATGGCGACACGTTGCTTTTGCCCACCCGACAGCTGTACCCCTCGTTCACCCACAAATGTATTATACCCATCTGGTAATGAAGATATGAACTTGTGAGCGTTTGCTAATGTCGCGGCTTCAATGATCTCAGCTTCGGTTGCTGACTCGTGCCCATACGCTATGTTTTCGTAAATTGTGGTTGCGAAAAGGCACGGTTCTTGTGGGACCGTGGCGATGTGGCGGCGTAATGATTTTAGGTTATATTTTCGGATGTCTTTTCCATCAATCGTCACACGCCCAGATGTTGGCTCATAGAATCTTTGTATGAGCGCGATAACCGAGCTTTTTCCGCACCCGCTTGCCCCAACCAAAGCTAGGGTCTTTCCGGCTCTAGCCCGCAAACAAAGACCACTAAAGACTAGTGTGTCCGGACGAGAGGGGTATGCAAAATCAACATGTTTGAGTTCAACTTCTCCTCGAAGGCGGTCAGGGACCGGAGCTGAGTCAGGATCATCCGACTCAATCTCGGTTTTCCGGTCAAGAAGGTCAAACACAGACCTCATGGCTCGACCGCCCTTGATGAAATCAGGAGCCAGGGTCAAGGTCTCAGCCGCACCATTAGCCGAGACCATAAGAACCATGAACACCCGAATGGTTTTCGAGAAATCCGAAATGCCATGTTTCACGAGCCACGACGCATACCAAAGACCCAGCGCGTACGAACCATAGAGCAAAAACTGAGCCACCCCGAACCCACTTCCCGCTATCTGTCCCTTGTAAAAGCACCTACGAACCGGCGTCTCGAGACTCGTCGTAAACAGGTTGACTATCTTTGACTCCGAGTTAAACGCCGCCACCGTTCTCATATTCGCCACTGCCTCTCCAGCGAGCTGTGTCGCCTTCGCGTGCGCGCCTTCCAAGTCACCCGAAAACCCTTCCATAAACATTTTCTGTTGAAATCAAGAAACAATCAAGACACAAGATAACTAAACAATCAAGAACATAAGCAAACCAACTAACCTGTAAAACAGTTGCTGCAACCACCACAGGAAAAACAGCAATA
Source organism: Flaveria brownii (assembly GCA_018326445.1). Taxonomy (NCBI): domain Eukaryota; kingdom Viridiplantae; phylum Streptophyta; class Magnoliopsida; order Asterales; family Asteraceae; genus Flaveria; species Flaveria brownii. Next base: position 9,434 of record BJCN01310326.1, read on the forward strand.
AGAACAAGTGCAAGGCGCCACTGTAGGACAAAACCTGCAGTACATGCAACCAACATGAGAGCAGAGTTCTGCATAATAACAGATATCCGGTCTCCGATGGCGGACCGGACATTATTCGCGTCTAAACTCAGCCTCGAGGCGACCCGTGAGCTTTCATTCTCCTCCTGATCGAACCACGCCATTTCGTTCTTCAAAACTGCAGCCAACATCTTCTCCCGGACCCTCTTCGTCAAGTTTTCGCCCACAACATCCCAGAAAAAGTGCTGCAGCGTGTTGAAAACAAGTGCAGCCGACGACACCCCGATCAACAGATAACAGTATTTTCCTATTTCCTTGATCATATACTCATGATCTTGATTGTAGTACACACTCAGGACAGCACTCAGGACATAAGCAAAGAATGCACTTAGTGAACCACAGATCACTGAACCCACTGATCCGATTAAAGCGTAGGTCCATTCTGGCGAGTTCATTTTGGCGAGTCGCCAGAAGGAACTTGCTTGCTCCTTAAATGGAAGCTTCTCGAGCCGGTGAGCCGGGTAACCTCCATCAACTGAGTGGCTATACTCTGAGGTTGAGAAATCTGATAGTCTTCGCGAGTAGGGTGATCGCCCGTATGATGAGTTTCGTGTCATTATCGGTGAACTAACCGAGGGTCTTGCACTGGAAGGCCTGAAAATCAAGTAATAGTTGTCAGCAGGGTGTCAAAAACATGACGATATATTTATTTGAGTCAAAAACATCAACCCAACCTGGTAAACACTTAGAATCATGTAAACCAAAAACGACTCGTAAAACAGTATGAAGTTGTAAACACGTTAATCGGGTTAATGGGTTTTAATAAATGTGTTAAGCAGGTCAACCTATTTAATTAAGTAGGTTGGCAGTTCGACTTGTTTAATGAGACAAGTTAATTAGGTTAACCTGAACACGACCCATGTAGACGTTTAATCAAACAACTCAATATGAACATGACCCGTTTAAGTAAGTACCTTGCACTACTTTTTCGGGCATTGTTCATAGCGGTTTCATGAGCAACTTCTTGCATCTTTAAAAGCTTTGCATAAACACCATTTTGGCCTTTGGCAATAAGCTCATCATGAGTTCCAATTTCCAGTACACCACCTTGTTGCAAAACCGCCACGAGATCCGCCTTGCGTATGGTGGAGAGACGGTGCGCGATCACTAGAGTTGTCCTACCGATCATAAACCGGTCTAAAGCCTCTTGTACTAGTTTTTCGGATTCCGAATCAAGAGCACTTGTAGCCTCATCTAAAAGCAAGATTGAAGGGTTCTTTAACATTGCTCTTGCGATCGCTATGCGTTGTTTTTGACCACCCGATAGCTGCAATCCTCTCTCCCCAACCTGCACAAAGCTTTGTTAAGTCTGACTTTAAATTGTCATTGACCCGACCCGACCCAACCCGACCCGAAACTTGAATCAAGTGCTTGGTGTAGGCTGAGGTTACTTTAGGGGACCTAGGTTACATACACTACTTGCATTGTAAACGGAGTTTTACATTAAGTAAACTACAGTTTTACAGGTTTGTAACTGCTGCAAATTATTTGACGTAAAAGGTCGTTTACAATGTGTCAGTGTGTAAAATGCCGCCTAATCAGTGTTGTTGAACTCCAAACATCCTTTATGATTATTGTTTATGTGGGGCCCAAACCCTTATTGAGATTTTCTCACAAACCTAACCATATTAGTATCAAGTTTGAAACTGAAAGAGGCATGTTTGACAATTAAAAGTCAAAGAATGCAGGCAGTTTGTCTTTCTGATGGTTATGGTTGGTCAAAGGGTTCAGTGAACATGATAATAGTCAAATAAAATCTGAGTTAGTCAGTCATGTGGGGAATTCAATATTTATTACTATATTTTTTTATTTTTTTTAAATTATTTTCTGTTCTATCCATGATGTTGCAGTTAATTTCTTGTTACCTGCATAAATCTGCACATGTAATGTTGACTTCAGCATACCAAATTTGACTTTTGTAAGCAAAAGTTAGGTTTATTTTTGACCAAATTTGCCATTCATATTAAATCTTTAAATAATATATGAAGCAACACCAAAAGCTATCAACTTTAACTAAAGAATGCCTCACCTTACCCTCTAAATCCAAATAAGAATCAAGATCAATCACCACTAATGTTAAATCTTGAAAGTTACCTAGGCGGTCCCACGCTATGAACAGCACGTGTCGGTATTTACAGACTTAAAATGACTAAAATACCCCTAAAGATTTAATGACCAAAATGCCCTTATGCTCGGATGGTAAAAGGCCTAGCTTTTGATAAGGTGAATAAGAACATAAATATGGTATGGTATTTGATTAACTGGACAATCTTTCATAAATCAAGGAGCATCACCACCAATGTTTAAACTTTAGCCACCTTGTGGGCCACTGGGCACACACACTGAGTGACATGGCCCACATGTTGAAATGACACTATGAGTGACCCACAGTGTATGAGATTGAGTGATTCAGTGATTGACCTTTAAACTGTTTATTTGCTTATTAAGTTTCATAAAATTCAGGTAACCAATTGGGAGTGTTTGGATGGTTTGTTTAGCAAAATAGCTATGTTAAATAAGCAATCCCAAACAACTCTTAACAAGATTTTCATAGGAATCAGGTAACTTTAAAATGAATGAATGTCATAGGAATCGTGTTTGACCAATTGACTAACCTGAGTGTCGTAGGAATCGGGTAACTTTACAATGAATGAATGAGCATTGGAGACGCGTGCAGCTTCCTCAATCTCAACAATGGATGCATCGGGCCGACCCAAAAGTATGTTTTCTTTGATGGTGGTTGCAAAGAGTGCAGGCTCTTGGCTAACCAGACCTATTTGGTCCCTTAACCATTTCAAATTCAGTCCTTTAATATCATGCCCATCAAGCATTACTTGTCCTGTGTAACATACAAAAAACAGTAAGTAATAAGATGTTTTCGATCTGTAGTCGATGTGGTGTATAATGTGCATGTAGATTTTTACATTCTGATTACCTGATGTAGGATCATAGAACCTTTCAATGAGGGAAACAACTGTGGATTTACCAGAACCACTGCTTCCGATCAAAGCAATGGTTTTCCCAGCAGGAACACTTAAGGTGAAGTTGTTTAGAATTTTAACATCAGGTCTTGAAGGGTATGAAAAGTCAACATTTTTCAACTCTAGTTGACCCGAGACTGAATCCAACTCCAAACCCGACTCACAGTTCCTATCGACGTTTGGTTTATGATCGATTATTTTAAAGATTTTAGCTGCAGCGACTCGCGCTTTTGCAAATGCAGACATACTTGGAGCGGATTGGCCTAAAGCACTGTCAAATTTAAAAACTTTAAAAATTAGAAATTGTAAAATATAAAATAGCAAGATTTATCTGAAGTTTTAGAGATAAAAGACTACTTACAGTCCACCAATCATGACTGAAAACATTGTAGAAATTGCAAGTCCTCCATTGGTGTAACCATGTCTAACAAGATACCCTCCATACCATAACAGAAGTGCATAACAACAAAAGACTGTGAAGTAAGTTGCTCCTAATCCTAATCCTTTTGCAAATCCACTTTTGTATCCAAGCTTTTGTGAGATTTTTAGTGCTGCAGAGTAGGATTGTAATGCTTTTGATTCACCAACGTATGCCAAAACGGTTCGAATTTGTGCGATTGTCTGCAGTTTATGATGGATCAAGAAAGTACCCAGACAGTTAAATAGTGAACTTTAGATGTGAAGAGAAGGTTCACAGTCCAACTCGAGCTCAAACAACCCTCACATGTAAAAACATCAAAAAGATTTTTTTTGCCTAAATTTAGATCAATTGCAACAATTCTAAGATATAAAATGCACTCAGGTTTGCCCTTTATATCAAAATCATAAACACCTAGATTCATGACTCTGGAAAAGATGCTTTTTTAGGTTGAATTTTTTCCTTGATTTTTGCTCAATTTCATGGACACCCAAATGAAAAAAACTGAAAAATCAATTCTTTTTCTTGACCCACAAACAGGGGAATATTATATTATCATTGAAATTAACTTAAGTTCAGAAATACCCAGATAAAAGATGATTATTTTGTCTCCAAAAACAGAGGAAAATGGCCAAATTCTTGAAATGATTTAGGGTTCTTAAGGAATTAGATAAAACTCACCTGCTCAACAATGTTTCCAGCATCTGAAAGAGCTTTTTGGCTTTTAGAAGACAATTTAGCCAATGTTGTCATATGAATAGCTCCGATTATCGCGATTAATGGCACGACAGCAAGTGTCACAAGTGCTAATTGCCAAACTGCTGTGAATCCCACCACAAATCCAGACACAAATGTTGCCAAATAGTGTATAAAATTTCCCAACTGTCACGCAAAACACACATAATTAGAACATCTGTTATGTAATTATGCATAATCCAACAACAAAACTTGACGTTTTTTAAACCTTTTCACTTATTGCATCTTGAACAATAACAGCATCAGTATTAATAGCAATTACAACATCTGAAGTTCTGACTTCAGTGTCAAAGAACTGAATGTCTTGACTCAATGCTGCTTCTAGATATTTGATCCTCATTTTGGTTGATTGTCTTTCTCCAGTCCACATCCAACATGATATCTCTGAAAATCATGATAAAAACATATCAAATTCCAAGAATTTCAATTATAATTAGAAAAAATTGTTACTAAAGTTGAAAAGTAAGCGTAAACAGTTCAAACACCTGCCCATGAAGATGCCCATATTGCAGCTCCAACCATCAGAAAGTAAAATGCATACTGCAAAACCCAACAAGAAAAATCAAGAATTTGATCAAAAAAATAAAGAAGATCATATTTTTATGAAAAAAGATCAAAAATTTATGATAAAATCAGTTGAATTTGGTGAAAAGATTGTTACCCTTATTACTTCTTGACTCATTTTATCAATGTTGTTTGAATTGGACCCAAATGAGTTAACAAGATCAGCAAAGAATCTGAGAAAAATAGGCAAAGAACAGCCATGAACAAAGGCTCCAACTGAACCAATTCCCATTAACACATAATCCAAACTGTCTGCAAATCTGAACAACTCCTTAAACCCTACTGATATCTCCTTATCTTTCTCTGCATTTTTACTACTTTCTCCTTCAACTTCCATATTGTTTTCAGTTTGTGTGTCTTGTTAAGTCAGTGATCCCAAGGGTTGATTTGGGTTTTCACAGACAAGTTCAAGACTTTGCACATTTCAGACCATCTTCACTGCTCTCTGCCTCTATTTATCTCCTCAAACTCTCAAACTCTTCTTTTAGTGTTATTATTTTATTTTATTTTTATTCTTTTATTTTGTTTTAATTTATTATTTTATTTATTCTCTCTCTCCTATACTTTCTCTTTTGTCTGTTTATCTTTTTCTGACTCTCAAGACCCTGGATCTATATTTACTTTCTTTTTTGGCATTTTAATTTACTTTTAAAAGAAAAGAGAGAAAAAGAAACAATAATCCCCAGTCCTTTAAGAACAAAGATTCTTTGTTCATACTTCACATACAATTGTAACTTTGTTACATTCAAGAATGGAGAATATGTGATTTAGATTAAAAAAGATGTTTCAATATTTAAGTTTTGATTATTATACTATATAAATAATGTATTTATTATGTTTTCAATAGTTATTTAACAAGTGTTTGTAAAGGTTTTTTATAAAATGATATTAATCAAGGGAATATAAAATAAATTTTACAGGAAAAATTATATTAATCTTTAACATTAACTAATTTAACTTATGTTATTAGTAAAAACCGTAAGCAAGTATATTTGATCACAGTATTTATGCTAGAAAATATTATACTTCTACAATAATAAAATACAGGAATATATATTATGTATCAATTTTGCATTGATTAATTGTCAATATAAAGTTTTGTATATACAAAGCTAACTCACATTATAATTCTTAAGACATATATGGTGCTTGACTTATCTATCGTATTGCATGAGGACGGATCACTTCATGATCTAAGCCATACAACTCTACATTACATTTACGTAAAAGATTGTTTCTTACGAGTTGGACTCATGAGGAGATGAACTTACGGCCACTCACTTTATATTTCTATAAAATCCACATTCTCAAAAGAAAAAAAAATACATTTGAAGAACCGTCTCAACAAAAATTTCACGAATTAAACTTTAGAAATAGAAAAATAATGTTTTGGTTATGAGTTTTTATAGCGCAATTTAGTGATATATTTACATATTGTAAACTCTCACAAGTATGGAGAGTATGAATCCACACACCGATAAACTAATAAGTAATAAATTTGCCTTCTGGTATGAAAAGATTTTATATGTAAAATTTGTACATGTTTGGTCTAATTTTATACTAGTGTTACAGTAACATTGTACCTGAATGTGTCAGTTTTTTATTGAATTAAATGCAAAAATGAGTTGTGTTTTTTTGAAAAGCTAATGTTTTGTGTAATATTTGTTACTTTAACTGCAACGGTATTGGTGCCTACACAGTTGAGGAGACACCGACAGTGACGTATAATTGATTGATTATAGAGAATTTTGTTTTTTTTATCTTGTTTTTATTTGACTTTTATTTAAAATAAAAAATTAAAAACTATATTTGAATAGAATAATTTTTACCTCTACAAAAGTTAAAAACTCCGCAAAATATATATACTTTAAAAAAATAACATCTATATTATTAAGACATGTTAATCATAGTTAGGGGCGATCATATGCCAGTGTAACCTAACTAAATTAAAAAGTTTAATGAAATTCGAGTAGAGTATGTTCTGAATAAATTATATGATTGTAAATGTTTTTTTTAAAACGGTCTCTTTTAAAATAGCAGATAGACAACTAGAGTCTAGAACTTCCAATAAGGTAAGAAAAGAGGATGAGGTTAGTTCCCTTATCCTGCATATTCACAAAATTGACTATTACAAACATGTTGTGTGATAATGAAATGAAAACTATTAAGTGGGTGTTTAGAAGTGTTTTTTTTATTAACTTTTAGTTTTTTAACTTTTAAAAAATTAAAAAGTCGTTTTATAGTGTTTGGCAATGTGATTGTTGTGAGGGAATGAGTTCATACTAACTTATTAACTTATTGAAAAAGTCAATAAGTTAATGAGTAGTTTTTGAAAAACAATATCAAACACACCTTAAATATGAATATATGACACATATCAAGTGAGGCTTTGTTCCCGACAACTTGTGTTCCTAAAACGCCTAATTACTAGGTGTTTAGGTGTAGTTTTTTAAACTCAATAAATTAGCATGGTTCTTTTATTTTTTTAAGCTAACACATTACTTTTTTCTTTTATCGTTTTCTTTAATCAACTCATTATACTTTTTTTTCCTTCAGTCAACTCGTTATATATATTTATAAATTATCTTAACTAACCGGTTTTACTTATTTCTAATTTTTTTTCAAAAGCAACCCATTATACTTTTGTTAGAAATAAACTTTTAAATTTTTATCACACTCTATTAGTTTATTTTTAAAAGTTTTAAAAATAAAATTAAAATAAAAATAAAAATAAAATAAAATAAAAAATAAAAAAACATTGTTAAAATCTATAGTATCTAATAAAACAAGGTTTTCTTTGCCACTTGTCATTCTCTTA